>JAODUH010064595.1:2500-10939 GCA_027564835.1 Typhlichthys subterraneus
GTTGTTCCTCCAATGGAGGAGAAAGTGGAGTCAAGGTCGAAGATACCTCTCTGAAAGGCATCAACTATGGACCAAATGTTGAATCACACTTCTAAAGTATCTTTAGCTATTCACATGTTCACTCCACATAAATGAGAGATGCCATTTTGTTTTCAATATAAACTGCTATGCCAATTAAGCTAACTATTGATGATAGCTAATGTAATTAATGTGCTGTGTTTTTTGTATTATACTGTACACATTATATTGGTAATCCACTAACTGACAGGGAAACAATAGATGTGCTACTAATAATATGCTACTAATAATATGAACTAAAGTACAACACTGTGAAGCTACAATAATGCAGCTAATGCCATGCCCATGAAGACTCATTAAGTGTGGGTGTAGATGTTTCACTCTCCCACGTACCTACCACACTGTAGTCTTCATCACCGTGGATGGATTAAGAGACCATGGTTAAGACCTGCATTTGGCAGCGTGGCCCAGCAGCTAAGAACAGGAGATCGTTTGGAGCATTTTTAGTGGAGTCCTGTAGAGATCGGTGAAAAACACTGCCTACCAGGAATAGCACTTGGAGAGGCCATCAAACATCTTTAAGGCAGTACACACTAATCCACCATTTACATAATTATTATGGATATTGGCTTTGAGTTGGTATAGTAGATCAACACAATGTAGACTTGGAAAAATATTATAGTATATTTTATTCTTATTATAGTTTGCAGTATTGTGTAGGCTTTACCTATAGTGCAGTACCTTTCACTTAAGTGGCATTCTGTGAGCCTCAAATATTAATAACATTCAACATAACTTTGATTCCTCACTGCAACACGATCAGAGATAACTGAAAAGCCTCAGGCATATTTGCAGTGTATTTCAGGCTCATGCTGTAGTCATTAGGCATACACAGTACTGTAGTAGAGCAACTTTGTATTTTAGGGTTCCCACTGTTGAATCAAACCCTATTACCTACCTTGAACTGTCACTTTAGATCAGGGGTGTGGAACCCTGGTCCTGGAGAGCCAGTGTCCTGCATGTTGTAGATTGTGTGTTGTGTGTTGTCTCCCTGCTCCAACACACCTGATTCTTATGATTGGGTCGTTATCAGGCTTCTAACCTCCCCACCCCTGCTTTAGATGACACTGAACAAGTTAAACACACTACTGTGAACATACAGCATGCAGTACATTCATGTATTTGTTAAATACTGTAGGATGTTAGAGCTACAGTATACATACTGTATGGTGCAATTTGCCACGTCACTATATCTTTACATTGGAAATAGTTGTTTGCTGCTGCAATATAACATATTGTATACTGTATATGAGCGTTATACTGTAGATCCACCTACTACAGAGCATTTTCATTAAATTGGCAAATCAAGACCTCTAAAAATAGACTGCATATATTGTCTGTTGCCATGCAGTCAGTTTCTAAGTTTTGTGTGTTTTTGTGTTGCTGCAAAATAAAATGGAGCGAACATATTGATCATAACCGTTTCTGGTAGAAATAAGACACATTGGTCTCATTCAGTAAGGTGCACCAAGCTCATGGTACATTAAGCGCTACTAGTAGAGATTTGGCAGGGCTTTATGAGAAACAGTGGCTTGACTTTTGACTGCTAGACTTAGCGGAGCGGTGGAGCACCAAGTTCACCAAGTTCAGCCATTTTACTGTAGGCTACCAAAGTAATGATGTGGTTATGAATGCAGTTCACCACCATTAGCATGTAAGTAAAACAGGAATGCATCCATTATCCTTGTCAATCAGCACTGAATGCTATGGTACAACCTTGTAAAATTAAATGAATATTGAAGATTTGTGTGGTGTCATATGTCAAAATAATAGGCAGGTTGAATAATTTGCCTATGCCATTTCCAATCAAATAATATTCAATTCAAACCATAATAAAAACATGTAGAGCTGGATGGTGTGGCTCAGAAAAATAAATGTTGTGATGTTTTGAAAAGCATATCAGTGTTTTTCCAGCCCTGACCCGTATGTATGCACATATAAACAAACAAAACTTATTTGTGAGTGTGTTTGAGAGACTTAAAAAGCCATACAGCACTAATGACTTAATGATCTCTCTTAATTATGATAAAACATCTGGATATTCTGATTCAACACAACTGTGATGGAGAGCAAAGACTGTGCAATCTGTCCTCTGCTCTGTACACACACACAACACTTTCTCATCCTATAAATGAGACAGGCCCTTTATGTTGTAGGACCATAGCAGCAAAATGTACTGTACATTCGCTTTTAATGATTGATGCATTTATAGCAATGCATGAATGCCGGCACCACATAAACCCTGTTACGCATGGCGCAGGCCAAGAAGAGAGTAAGTTGCTGTTGGCCCAGAGATGCAGGCTACTGCTGTATTAGAGGTGTTTCTTCAAAATGACAAAATTGTTCAGTCATAATTATGTGAAAACGGTCCGATTTATTTATTTTTTGTTTCCAAATTAACGCAATAAGCATCCGTAGTGACTCCCCAAAAAACATCAAAACATCAAGCCACACTTTGAAACCCACTGGCCCAGAGGTTCTTGAACATTGAGTAGAATATACAGTACATTGTTGGGGCTGATCAATGAACCTTAAAGTTAGAATATGTCAGGCAGGAAGAAATATGTATTTCACAGGTAGAGTTCTACATGCAAAACCAACAGAAAAAAAGACAGATCGAATTTTATACATTGCCACAGCAAATTTACCTTTACCAAGCCCCACCCCTTTTTGCATGTCCTCCAATAACAGTTGAGCATTTTTTTAATCTGATGGAACCTTCTGTCAACTGTATGGTGTTTTGTCCTACCTAGTTACAGTAACTAGGTAGGACAAGTGAAAGGGGCAGGGCTTGGGAAAGGCCAATTGCATAAGGTGGAGGCGGAGCTAATGCCATGCAACCAATGACATGTGACCACCAACCCTGCATATACTAGCTTTGCCTCCTAGGTGTTGCAAAATGCAAAAATGCACCGATACATTTTCAGATTCCATTTTAATAGGGATTCAAAACAATATGGCTCAAGCATACTGACATCAATATTATATCATGTATATCTATCTGAAAACAAAGAAAATCTTTAAAACTCCATCAAATCCCATCGTTAAGTTTTTTTTTGTAGGCAACAAGACTGACCTGTTATGTTTTTGTTTTATCTTTTCAAAAACCTTCAAACATTGGATCACACCTTGTTACAAAGTCGGCACTGCTTCACCATCATTATAAGCACGCGATGGGACGACATAAGCATTTCCAGGTAGCCTACAGTACATCAGTCATCAACGGCTGTTTTAGCTTGAAGCCTTTAACTGAAAGGTATACAGAGGTATAGAAGAATACCACCCAGTCACTTTGCTGTGCTGTTAATGATCACACATGCAACTATGCCGTGACACATCCTCCAAATAAGAAAGTAATCATTGTTGCAGTGTTGTGTTGATTGGTGTACTCCATATTGTTGAACCAGGGCATTAACACCCAGAAAAGCTTCAGACCAGCTAGACGTCACATTCATCAAGGTTGATGCAAATGTGTTGCCTTTTACAATGCAATGCTTTTGTGGTTTACATTGGTAACGTGTCTATTTCTAATGGGACAATATATCATCTTTCAATGCAATTTGATATAAGGATGCTTTGCAAAGGGGTTATGACCACACAATGTCATTAAGCCTTTATCACTGATGTCGGTTTGAAGTTATGCAGAGACTATCATGCACTTTGATGTTGACTGCAGTCAAAATTACATTTAATTCTCAATCTAATAAGATTACCTTGTTTTTTTAAGCACATATTCTCAATTTAACATTAACAAGTTGATTATTCAAAGAATGGAGGTATTTGGGTGTAGCTGCTTGTTAGCTAGCGTAGGACAGTCAGTTGGTTTGCCATCCCTTCAAAGACATCCACACCAAGGATAAGTGCAATCAGTATCAATTAATGTGATATAATACTGCTGTGGTTCATGACAGGGAAGTATATTGGTCTACTGTAGTTTATGTGCTGGAATTATTTGTACACATCTGTACATGTTCTACACAAGGGAGAAAAATAAAGCATCGGCATGTCGGATGCACTATGGAGCAGTAGGGCATTGCCTGAGAAATGATAGTGTACTATTATTTAGAACTGTGTTGTTTATATTGAATATTTTGATATTCTGTTGCATACAACTGTAAAAATACAGTAAAATTCAACAATCACATTGCATTTTTTCTTTACTTAAAAAAAGGTATGGTATTGTACAGAGATAGAACAGGACGTGACACACTAGTAGTTTGTACGCTCAATATTAGGGAAGTAAAAGAAAAGAGAAAACAGTCTACTATCAACAATTACAATAAATTTAGTTTTTCCCTTCTTCCACATACAAAACATTTGGGGGAACACGACCGCGGTCACCAATTAGTGCATGATTCCGACCCCCTTCTTGGATGCGTGGCGTTGGCAATGTCCCTCGATGCAAATGAAAGACAAGTCAACCACTGGTCTTCTCCATCTTCTCCTTCTTCTTCTTCTTCTTCTGCCGAATAAGTGTCTGTTGCTGCGCATCAGCGCTGATGGTGGTGACATCAGAACCCGCCCAGGTACAGTGAGGTCACTGTGAGCAGGGGGCTCAAGGACCACTGAGACACCAGAGCTGCGTGATTGACATCGTGTATCGCGCCCGGACCTGTGGAGCGACATCGCTCTGTGTTATTATTGACTCACGCTGCATATGTGCTGGAAATGTAAACCATACTTTGCATACTGGCAAACTACCAAACTGGCAAACTGGCAAACTATCAAACTGGCAAACTGGCAAACTGGCAAACTATCAAACTGGCAAACTGGGAAACTGGCAAACTATCAAACTGGCAAACTGGCAAACTATCAAACTGGCAAACTATCAAACTATCAAACTGGCAAACTGGCAAACTATCAAACTGGCAAACTATCAAATTGGCAAACTGGGAAACTGGCAAACTATCAAACTGGCAAACTACCAAACTGGCAAACTATCAAACTGGCAAACTACCAAACTGGCAAACTGGCAAACTATCAAACTGGCAAACTGGCAAACTACCAAACTGGCAAACTATCAAACTGGCAAACTACCAAACTATCAAACTGGCAAACTATCAAATTGGCAAACTGGGAAACTGGCAAACTATCAAACTGGCAAACTACCAAACTGGCAAACTATCAAACTGGCAAACTACCAAACTATCAAACTGGCAAACTATCAAACTGGCAAACCATCAAACTGGCAAACTATCAAACGGGCAAACTGGCAAACTACTATCAAACTGGCAAACTACTATCAAACTGGCAAACTATCAAACTGGCAAACTACCAAACTGGCAAACTGGCAAACTATCAAACTGGCAACCTACCAAACTGGCAAACTACCAAACTGGCAAACTATCAAACTGGCAAACTATCAATCTAGCAAACTGGCAAACTGTAAATTGTCTCACCATAAAGGATTATACTGGCATTGGTGATTCCCATGGTGTTGATGGCCACGCACGTATAGTTCCCATAGTCCTCCTCTGAGACGTTGAAGAAGACCAGCGTGGACTGTTTGCCGTGATCCTCTATCTTAACTCCGTTCAGTCCGTTGAAGAGTCTGGAACAAACAAGGCAGGTTGAGTGCGCCAGACGTTTTGATGTGTATCTGGAGCGCTCGTCTCCACCAAGTACGATGCTAGAGAGACCTGCGGGAATATCCATTATAAAGCTTGTGCTCTGTAGCCGAAAATATCTCTGTGTACATGTTTAAGTGGCATGTTTCACCGATAGTTGTGAAGTTGTTGATGACATTCATCCATTCTTTTGCTGCTGTCTCATTGTCTATGTGCCTGTGTGAGCAGTAACTAAGCTCCTCCAAGGACCCATCATGTCACATGAACTGATGAGCAGTGCTAATCAGTTGAAAGACAACCGAAGAAAGTCACACGCTGTGCTCTGTGTCTGTGTGTGTGTGTGTGTGTGTGTGTGTGTGTGTGTGTGTGTGGGGGGGGTAATCTCCTTGGGCAGAATAGATGCATTATAAAGTAACAACCTCATCCCTGTCATTCTCCTGGCCTGCTTAATGTATTAATATCTGGTTAATCCACACCTTGCTAAGTGCTGACCTTCAACCGCCAGGAAAACAGCCAGGATGGATGAAAACGTACAGAGGATTTGGTTTACGGAAACAGGTAACAGGCAGGAGCCAGGACCCATACTGGAGGTTTGACAGCTACAATAGACTGCACTGGAGTGAAGGCACACTTATTTATTAATGACAATTATGAAACATCTATTATTTATAGATAGATAGATAGATAGATAGATAGATAGCAGATTAGTGACAATCTAATGTTTTCTGGAGCTATACATTCGGTACCCCACCTAATTTGGTCATGAGCCCAAACAGTGTTGGATGATATCTCAGGATAAGAAGCATAAATGGGAACAGGTATTTCATTGGATAAAATGGTGCATTTTTTTCTTTAATTTTCAAATATGCCCCTATTTTAAAAAGGCAATTTATGAGAAAACTGACTTCTTTTTAAACGCCGTTACAAAAATGACGAAAATAAATGGAAGGGCAAAGACCTGTGCATTGCCTTTAGATAAGGCAATAATTTGTACATACAGTATATGCATCTAACTACCTGCGGCTCAGGTCAACAATTCAAGGTCTAATGAGCCAGAATCACTGATCAGGTTTGTCTTCAATTAACAATATATATATTATATTGTGCATCTTAAGTGAATAGCAGTTCAGTAGAAACCTTCCTCCGGTTACATACTGGATCTGCAGTGTCCGTACGCTGCATCAACAATGAAACATCCAGTGTGTAGGTAAAGGGCGTTACCCTGACGATAAAGAGGGAGACAGGCTTGTTGCTTATGGGTGTTTATGTGTGCTTCCTTATTGGTCGGATCTCTTGTTTCCTTCAATCCCATTGGCAGGCGCTGTTTCGCATCGCATCGTATTTGTATAAAATTGTCCTCTAGTCTGTTTTACCCCCGCCTAGTTGGCTTGGCAACAGCCACTTGTCTCTTGTTTGCTGTGGATCTCCAACTCTCACTGGAAGTGTCCCTCGTTTGTCATCCGTGTGAACGCAGGGTTAACTATCTTGTGTTGCTGTTAGCGTTAGCATGTGGCAGGTCTAGATGTGTGTGTGTGTTGCTGTTAGCGTTAGCATGTGGCGGGTCTCCATGTGTGTATGTTGCTAATTACGTTAGCATGTGGCGGGTCTAGATGTGTGTGTGTGAGTGGATGTTAGCGTTAGCATGTGGTGGGTCTAGATATGTGTGTGTATGTGTTGCTAATAATGTTAGCATGTGTATGATGTGTGTATGTTGCCGTTAGTGTTAGCATGTGGCGGGTCTAGATGTGTGTGTGTGTGTGTGTGTGTGTGTGTTTGTGTTGCTGTTAGCTTTAGCATGTTGTGAGTCTAGATATATGTGTGTGTGTGTTGCTATTAACGTTAGCATGTGGCGAGTATAGATGTGTGTGTGTTGCTGTTAGCGTTAGCACGTGGCGGGTCTAGATGTGTGTGTGTGTGTTGCTGTTAGAGTTAGCATGTGGCGGGTCTAGATGTGTGTGTGTTGCTGTTAGCGTTAGCATGTGACGGGTCTATATGTGTGTGTGTTGCTGTTAGCGTTAGCATGTTGTGGGTCTAGATATATGTGTGTGTGTGTTGCTGTTAGCGTTAGCATGTGGCGGGTCTAGATGTGTGTGTGTGTTGCTGTTAGCGTTAGCATGTTGTGGGTCTAGATATATGTGTGTGTGTGTTGCTATTAACGTTAGCATGTGGCGGGTATAGATGTGTGTGTGTGTATATGTGTGCGTGTGTGTGTGTTGAGATGCTGAGAAGTCACTCATGCCTGCGGTCTTCTTTGTACCACTCAAAGTCTGCTCTGGGCACGGCCGACGCTTCGCATTGCAGCACTCCCTTATGGCCCACTGGGGTTCCCGTACTTCTGGCCTTAGATATATAGGGGGCGTCTGGAGCGGGGTCACAACACAAACAGAACAATGAGCTGTTACTCTTTCAGTTAAAGGTATAGTCAGCTGTTGTAAGTTAAGCTAATACAATTTGTCAAGTTCACCAAATATATCCTTGCATTTCACTAGTTTACCATACTCTGGTACTTCTACAGAGCACTGGCTTTGTAAATGCAAAGTGACTCAAAACAACAAAGCCGTAGTACTACACTTTGCTTCACAATGCATTTTGATGTGTGTAGCGGCACTGAAGAGAGATAATGCTTTGGTTTGAGCTCGAAGATAGCAAGCGTAATAACTTTCAGCCTTTAAATCCCCCCAGGCTGCTTGCTATGACTGGTGTGTGACCTGTTAGCGATAAGGCTGCTTGCTATGACTGGTGTGTGACCTGTTAGCTATAAGGCTGCTTGCTATGACTGGTGTGTGACCTGTTA
>JAODUH010064606.1:0-17194 GCA_027564835.1 Typhlichthys subterraneus
GACTGGGGGATCCTGAGGCGTTCCCAGGCCAGTGTGGAGATATAATCTCTCCACCTAGTCCTGGGTCTTCCCCGAAGGCTCCTCCCAGCTGGATGTGCCTGAAGGATGCCCAGGGGGCATGCTTACCATATGCCCGTACCACCTCACCTGGATTTTTCGACACGAAGGAGTAGCGGCTCTACTCAGAGTTCCTCATGGATAGCTGAGCTTCTCACCCTATCTCTAAGGGAGAAGCCAGCCACCCTCCTTAGAAAACCCATTTCGACCGCTTGTACCCGTGGTCTTGTTCTTTCGGTCATAACCCACCCTTCATGACCATAGGTGAGGGTAGGAACAAAATATTGCCCGGTAGATCGAGAGCTTTGCCTTCCGGCTCAGCTTTCTTTTCGTCACAATGGTGCGGTAAAGCGATTGCAATACCGCTCCTGCTGCTCCGATTCTCCGACCAATCTCCTGCTCCATAGTCCCCTCACTAACAAACAAGACCCTGAGGTACTTAAACTCCTTCACTTGAGGTAAAGACTCATTCCCTACCTGGATTAGGCACTCCATCACTTTCCGGCTGAGAACCATGTCACCTCCCACAGTATCTCTCGGGGGACCCCGTCATACACCTTTTCCAAATCCACAAAGCACATGTAGACAGGAAGGGCATACTCCCAGGCCCCCTCCAGAATCCTTGCGAGAGTAAAGTCGGTACCTTGCAACCGCCTTCAGAGTCTTCCGGGACAACATATCCTGAAAGGCCTCCTTCTTCAGTCGGACAGCTTCCCTGACCACCGGTGTCAATCACAGTGTTCGAGGCGCTACTTTGTATGTTATTGTGGACACACCTTTTATCTTTGCTCAACCCCCAGTGATCAGATATTCTACACTACTCTTTTAAAGGGGTTATATAATATATTATAAACATTTATAGAGCAGCAAATAACTATTTTGTGTCCTGAGCAGTGAATGACCTCACACGTGTGTTGTCAACAGAGCTGTGTTTTTGGCTGGCACGTGTGCATGTTGTACGCGTGTGGCCTGAAAGTTTTTGTTTTGGAGATGCTGGTGCTCTAGTATGACATCTAGGGGCAGTGGCTCTGAGTAATCTACCTGTTTGTGCTGTATTGATGCACAGATTCGCCAAGACACAAGCCTGACCAACCATGTGCCCGCCCTGAAGAAGAGTCTGGAGCTGTTTATTTATCGAGTGAAGGCCATGCTGACACTTAACAACTGTCAGGAGGCCTTCTGGATGGGCAATCTGAAGAACCGTGACTTGAAGGTACAATCAAGTCTTCTGACAGGGACAGATGCATGCATGTATGCATCTGGCCCTGTCTGCTGTGGTTAGATAAGCATCATATTGCTGTTGTTTATGCAACCCAGTGATTCATGATCCTTCTGTTAATAGGGTGAGGAGATTCTTTCTCAGCTCTCCCAGGAGGAGGGGGAAGGAGGAGAAGAAGAGGAAGATGTGCAGCCATCAGATGATGAGGTACAGTAGAAGTCTCCTTATGAGATCACTAAAATAGCTTGCTGTCGTCATATTGTAGCTTAGTTGACTTCAGAGACATTTTGATACGTAATTGCTATAGTTGAATGTGTTATTTTCTGTATGATTTCATTGTTTACCAGTTGGCAGACCATGGCTAGTTAACATGGCATGGTCAAAGCCTGCATTAAAAAAATAATAGCAACTTACAGTGTTTATAATGGAGTTTTACTGCACAGGTACTGTGGGTGGTCTTGCCTCTTTGCTTACACGTAGACCAGATATGTTGGGGTCAAAGACCACAACCTTGAGAGTTGACCACCCTAACAACTACCTATCCTAATGTTTTAAATGTGACATGTTTTATTATGGAGTATGTTAGTGTACATAGAAACTGAATTTTTAGAAAAGGCAATGTAATGACTACTGCTACAGGTCAGTAATTAAAATGTTAGTGTTGTTCTGCTACATGTAGGATCACAGACAGTTGAAACTGTAGAAGGCAGCTTTGGAGACATGGCCTGATAAGATTATCTGCTGTGTTCTGCCGCAAGCTAATCATTATTGAGCATGACTGTTAGTTTGGGATGGTGACAGTTGAACCCAGCAGGCGACAGTTTTCAAAAGATTTTTGGTTGATGTCTTTTACAAACTTGTATAAATATCTTCCATGTATTTTTTTTCTTCTTTATGCTAAGGTTGACTGTGATTCTGGAGGAACCAAAAAGTCTGATGCAGAAGAACATGTGGATGATAATGAAGTCATTGATTCTGAATAACTGCTTTTTTATAAAACAATTCAAGCTTTGGTGTGGTTTTATTTTAGTTTAGGTAATTGCACATTTAACAGTATCTCTCCAAGTTGCACATGTAAAGAGTCTTTATGTCTGTTTCAAAATGTGTTATGTTGTTGAGTTAGTAAAGTATATGGCTAAAAAATATGGCATGGATCCTTATTGCTCTTATGCAGATAAAAAAAAACAACCTGTGATAGATATGTCTTGATGTTCATGAAAAAAAATGATAGGTTATGTATTGTCAATAAAATTAGCTATTCTTGGTAATTTCATCTGTTTGGATGATTCAATGCCTGTTTGTTTATTGAAGTTACATGTATTTTAGTCACATGGATATATATAAGCAATGAATTGTTATTTAGTTTGGAACTGATTAAGAGGACATTTTTTGAGTTTCCGGACAAAACGATACGGTACTTCAAGAAAGACAAGCGACTTCCTGTTAACTGTAGTTGATTCAGCCCCTCCGTCCTCATTCTAGCCTCCGGTGGGTGTGCACGGGGTGGCTTCACTTCTGTACACTAGTGTATGTTAACTCTTTTATCACGAATATATAACGCATGAAGTCATGAAAGGCATCTTACTTCTACATTAATATTATACTTCAAGTCCGTGTTATATCTGCATGTACTAAAAAAACAAGATAATACGAATATTTTTCTGACCCCTGTTTTTAAGTTGTAAATGGTTTATCCGGGAAGCATGGTTCGTTGTTTGTGGAAACAAACAATATATTTTGCTATTCTGCTGCATCAAGGTGAACGTACGCCTTTAACTTACCAGTTTTCTCAAGTTAGGTTTTAGGTTTTAAGATATACATTTATTCAGCATTTCTAAGTTGCCTGTGTTGACGTTACCACTTGCGTCAAACATTGAAGACCCCGTTCTAGCATAGCTACAGTACTGTACCTGGGTCGGAAAGAGGACGTGAAGAATATTTCTTGAATTACGGTGCCACACCGTTAACATTAGAAACCATGTCTGAGTTTATTATTTTACTGTTGATTGTCATTCTAATTATATGCTTGATCATAACACTGGTGGGATTCGTTCTGTACTCTGGTCTTCTGTCTGAAGTCGTTATAAAAACAGGATCACCTCCCATCAGAAATGTCACCATTGCTTACAAGTTTAAACAGGGATCGTATAAAGACTGCGGTGCAGCCTATACAGAGAGTTGCAGCATTGGACCAAAGTTGAGCTCCATCGGTGTTTTCTACGATGACCCCAAGCAGGTGAGACCTCTTACTACAGGTAGTGTGATACGATGACACAATGCTGACGCATCAGGGAGCATATACTTAATCTCATGATGATGACACATAAAAAATGTTAGCATACCTACACGTGTAGCCTATTGATAAGTATACGTGTGACAGTAGACCTGAAAAAGGTGTTGAGAAATTTGTTTACAGAAAATTAAACATTAGGATAGTAGCATATAATAATATATTATAACAGGCAAGAATATGGGCTGCCATGTTTAACTGTAAGAACTGACGCATGTAATGGCATTTATCTTGAGTAAAATCCCCCTGAGAGTCCTGTTTAAATGTAGGTGTCATTCTTATTATAACATTATTGCTACTAATACCATTACTTTCATTAGTCAGAGTTGCGGAGAGTTTGTTTTATATTATATTATATTATATTATAGCATAAATAATTAGCCATGACTGGATCAAGGGGTTAATTTGCAACAAGTTTTTTTGTAAGAGCTAGCTGAAATGTGTGCTGTTCAATGCCACGTTGCGCTGTTGATATTTTCCCCTTCATCTGTGGCTCTAGTTTACATTGGCATTAGTCATCATCCGACTCACAGATGGGAAAATGAATCCCTTGCATGTGTCATCATTATCTTTAAAAAAAGAAAAAACACCCTCAGTCACATTAATGCATTCTTATAATGTGTGACACTGAAAGTTAGAAAGCAGGAAACAGAGCTTAACAAAACTAAATCGGCATAGAAATGGGCTGCATGCACATCAGCTAAGCTACTTGTTGTCAGATACAGTATGAAAGTTTGCTGATAAGAGTACCTAATGACCTACTGCTGTTGAGGGTAACCTTATTCGGGCCTCATAAAGTTTGGCATAAGAAATTTTTTTACTTAATTTAAAACTTTGCAATGGTTGTTGCTTATTTTTGGCACATGGTTTATTTATTTAATTACAATGTTTTATTTAACTACAATGTTTACAAAGTTATTTGATGATGTGCCATTACTGCTGAGTTGGTGATTTTTGCATTTTAAAGACAAGGAATGAGCTGGGTTTTCCTAAAAGTTAGGGTAAGCATAATTTGGACCGTTTTGCTTACTTTGGACAGCACTGTTGACATTTGGCATTGGCAGGGACAGTTGGGACATCTGACAGACCATATGGCTAAATAGAGGCTTTCAGAACATTATGAGACTACAGTAAACCACAGGCTGTGTGGCTAAACAGGGACATTTAGCTATGATGTCTAACTAGTTAGGCCTAATTCAGTCTTCACTGTGGCCTACTTTGCAATAAGCAGAAAATAACAATGTTACTTCAAATATTGTTTGTGTGAGAAAGGATTGTGCTTCTGTTGTTGGCTCCTGTTGGCTTATGGTTCTTTACATGGAAACATTGACAGTGAGTCATAGTGGAAACTTGAGGCAGGAGTTTCATGGTTAGCATTTAACCCATTCTGCTGGTGCAAAAACTCTGAGGTGGGGAAAGCCTGTTACAGGAACAAGCCCCATTTCATGCTACCATGCACAGTAAAATCACCTTGTGATGACTCTGTCCTGAGCTACCTCACTTGTGATTGGAAGAGGTTCAAGTATTCAACATCAGTGTAGAGTTCAAAAGATTCAAGGAGCTTGGTTAGGTCTGTCCACACAATCTGATTGGTTGAGAGTGAAACACATTTTGAATGTGATGTTACAATATCATCAGCTCTTTGTCTCTGGTTTTAGTGTCACTCCACCGGACCACTGCAGGAACTAGGGAACACGATGGCTATAGTGTAATACGCAGGATAGGCTGATATCAGGGTTCCTCCTAATTCATTATTAGTGAGATTGCTAATGATACTGTAGGCCTAATCAATGCTACATTCTAATCACTGCTACATTAAAGTAATTAGAATCGTTGCAAATCTTGTATCTGGAGCCAAACTGAGGATTATAATAACACTAATAATATGGGACAGGACACAGATTTTTTAAATATTTAATCTGCAACTTGTGATTTGAACACAACATACAAACAAAGTAGTTATTTTAAGATTTGCCAAATAGATTCAGTATTGGGAAATATCTTATTGTTATATTACTGAACCCGTCCCTTTCCATGACATTATTCACAATGACAGTCTCTCTTGTGATGCTTAAGCATACATTGTCATTTGTGTACATTACAAATTATAAGCAGTAGGCTATGTGTTTTGTTTTCACAAGTTATTTAGAGACCAAGAATTTCCATCTTAAAGAATTTCAATGCTAAATATTAGTAGATTATAATGTTGTTGATGCTTTTGTACATATTTGTGTGGGCTTTGCAATTCCGTTAATGCATGTGGTGAATAGATCATAAGTCTTAAAACATGCTCAAAGCGGTTATTTCAGTCATTCAACAAATTTGTTTTGCTTTTCTTCCTATAGCTTGCCAGGTTGACAGCTATTCATTCAGCCAGCTTATAATTGGTTTAAGTTAGGGTTCCTTGAAGAGGAAATGGACAAGTACTTCATAACAAACACAGCACTTTTCATGTTTCCCCAGATGGAAGAGGTTTTGATTTAATAGTTTGAGCAAAGTGGCGAGTTGATTATGTGTTAGGCCTATATGCAGTCAATGTGATTCAACACTGGCTGTTTGAAATTTGGTCTTCTTTAGTGAGCTGAAGAAGACTAATTTCAAATTATTAAACAATTTGCTATGATGCAACTTGGTTCAAAAGATTAAAATATTTACATACATGTTAAACTATTTAATAAAGGCTCACTTTTTTTCTCATGTATAACTTTTGTGTGCCAGCAATGCTATTAATCTTAACCACTAGGTGGCAGAATTGTAATGTGAGTTCATCTTGCTTCTCGGGAGTTTTGCTATTCTCCCTTATTCACATAATGCATTCTTATTAGACAGCATAATGAAATTATATATATTTTTAGTCAAACACACATTCACTAGATAATTTGCTTATCATTTTTACGTTTGGTAAAGTGATGGTCTCTAGATTGTGTCCTGTCAGATCCCATCCCACTGTGGTTAAAATGATGCATTACATCTATTTGAGTGGAGACTGGTTGTGAGCAGAGCTGTTGCTATATGATTTTCTTATCTCCCTACTACACAGGCCTTTAAGGAGTCAACATCGTAGATGGCTAAGGTCAGACAACTATAGGCAATCAATACGACCCAAGACTAGATAACAACTGCTTGAACTGGCTCTGTGAAACACAAAGGCTCAGCACAACTCTAATATTTCAAATGTTATTAAATACAAACAAAGCAATGGCATGGGTATAAAGCAATCTCACACTGACCTTTTTAAAGGGAAGCAAAAGTATATAATTACAGTTTTTTCTACAACATTTGTTGTAGAGAAGTAACTTGAGTAAAGCTGGTCACTTTAGCCAAAGTGCCAGTCAGTACAGTTAGATGATGATGATGATAATAATAATACATTTAATTTCATGACGCCTTTCAAAACACTCAAGGATGTCTTACATTGTACATTAGCAAATCTAAAGTTATAAAACATTTGGTTAAGATATAAAATACAGTTTTAGCCCTTTTAACTTAAGGCAGGAACATGCATTATAGAAACAAAATACAATTAAATTAAAAAGATGTGGGAAGTATATACAAAATAAAATAATACATGTTAATTTGGAGGGCAGGGTGGAACAAAAGGTCAAATGCTATAAGCAACCCTGAAGAGATGAGATCTCTTGCTCAAGGATGCTTGGAGGGAGGCAATATCCTGTGAAACCAGAACCTTTTGACTATGCACCACCCTAACCCTAGCATAATCACTGGCCAGTGTTTAAACCTAATGCATTCATTTGACATAGTCAACATATGTCATAGTTCATCAGTGTTTCATAGTAAGCAATGCAAATAAAACCTCATGTGCGACTTGAGGTGCGAAAGCGGCCTGGACGAGGAGTGTAAATTGGCAGTGAGTGCAACTCTCCTTGACAGCCTCATGGCACTGCAATTCATCAATAAGAATCTCAGATCACAGTCTGGTGGCATCCTCAGTCAAACGTATTAGCATTCTACCGCCCCCTGTCTATGCGTCCGCGTCAGCAACATGGAAGGAGCGCTTCCGGCAAGGACTTTCCGCTTTAAAGGGGTGGCGAAAAAGAGCTGTGTAGGCTGAAACTGAGATGTCTGCTCCCACAGGTCCTCAAGTCCACACCACAGGCTTTCCTTTTTAGCAAAGCACCTCATTACGGTTGAAGACAGATCAGCGAATGAGCTAAGGGGCAAAGATGGAACAGTGTTGTGTTGCTTTTGACATAAAACCTTTCAACTGGTCTTGCTCGATGGATAGGGCTGATACAGGTGGTTTGAGCTGTTTTCAGAGGTGCGTTCACTCTATGCGGTGCACCATGTATGTACAGTAGGTCACTGAAATGAATCTGTTGCTCTGTGCACGACAGGATTTGCATCACCTCCCCCAACGTGGTAACGACGTGGTTGCTATTAATTTGCATGGGCTATTTCTTTCACAGTAGTGCAGAGAGAACTGGACCTGAACAGGAAGGACATATTTCCTCATAACTCTCCCAGCCGTGTGAATCTGTGGGCGGAGGTTTCCATCTAACCATCTAGTGTAGAACCAGCTCTACAGCTGCGTTTCCAGCTTCCATCCTCCGGCGGGCCCGATCATCCCTGCCAGTAATTATACATGCCAGAGCTCCCAGAATGCCGTGTGTAATTACAAGCAAAGTCACAGCCCAGCCTAAAGGGATGGAGCTGCACTTAGGGAGGGAGTGAAAAGAGATTCGCCCTGGCCTTTCTCTCTCTCGAGGGCACTGCTGTGGACGTAGCACAGTGGAGGACGAATCTGTGGCCGCTCAAACAAATGAGCACATACTCTGACATGGGCCGTTTGAATGGGTCTGGTTGGAGTGTAATTGCGGGCATTTGCCATGCCATGTCTGAGTGGACTGGCATTCTCAACAAGTGCCAATTATAGTCTGTGTGTGAGTTTGTTTTGCCCGCTGTTCTTTCTCTAAAAGGGCTTTTGTGTGCTTATTTTCAGCTGTTGAAGGCACACGCCTTGATTTGTGTTTGTGTTTCGGTTAGAAGCGGAGAGCACATGCCCCTCTCACGTTGGACAGTCCTCTCTACTCCCCCCCACACAGTACCCTGAGGCTACTGTTCTTTCCCACCCCTCAAAATGAATCAGTGAGATGGGATGAGGTTATGTGGGATTCTGGCGCACTCATTTGAATTCAAACTGCCCGTTATAACATACCTTTGGCGATGGCGCTAGAACTCTCTTTTAGATCGTGATTTTAGATATGTTTCTGGTGACTCATTTCTTTCCACTGCCAGGTTTTAGTAATCTATGATGATTTCTGAAGCATCACTATGAAATGCTGAAGAATGCAATTGTCACTTTGGACACATTGTTCATTCCCTGTTCCTTTCCCGTTCCAAACAAGTGTCTTGCACCCATTTGTCTCTGTGCTTCAGACACCCTTGAATAATAGCACAGCCCTGCCCAACGTGCTTGTGAATGTGGACCACCACACAGTAAGTGAGCTGTTCAGAGAGGGCGTTACAGTTCATTTATCTAGCCCTATAGCTGAGATATGGGTTCAAACATTGTTTTGCTTTCTACGTCCTGGCTCTGTTTCTTCCTTTTTTTTTCCCCCTGCATTTGCTGGTTCTCACGCTTCACTGCGGACATTGATGTGAAGATGGTGCTGAGAGTCCACAGAAAGCACGTACATTCACAGATCTATTGACTGTAGTGCGGTAAAGCCTGCCCCTCAGCTCCAGCCATGCAAAACAGCCCACTTTCTGTCAACCCCCATAACAACGATGTCTGCAATTGGTTGTGCTTTACTGTTAAGTAATTCATACTGATTACATTCCACAAGGGAACATCAGTGGGGTGGGGGGAGAAGATGTGTTAAGCAAGGTTTGAGTGAGCAATAATATAATGCATATCAATCTCCAATTACTTAAAGTTATCAGATATTGTAAGCTAATACACAAAAAATATCCTATACAAATATACAAAAATAAAGAAACAGACAAAGTGGCGCAACACTGACACAATCACAACAGTGTGGTAGGTTCCGCAATCCGTTTCCGAATGTGCAGCGGAGTTTCAGATAGTTTGTTTTGATTTGAGCACAAAGTTAGCAAGCATTCTCGATAATGACCAACGCTGCCTTTTAGAACATAGGCCTATTGTTATTTTAAAACTTTTAATGAATGTATATTATCTCTCAGTTGTGACAGTATTTATTAAACTAAAATACCTCTATCTCATCTACATACATTTCCATTTATTTTGGGCCTAATTGTGGGGTCTAAAACATTAAGTATATTCACTTTTTTTAACATATTCACTGTTTTCTATAATCGGACATCACACTACCAACAACCATTACAGGTGGACCTCTAGTTGTCAGTAAAGTTAAGACATATTTCATTCAACTATAAGACCCCTAATTAATATACTTGTAATTAATATTGTACTAGCTGCTAGTGCAATGTTAATGACATAACATAAAATGAATATATCAATATAACTACATTGTAAAAAAAAAAAAAAATCCTCAAAGAAGTGTCCTGGTTTGTTTGTAATCTGAGTAATTTTGACCAGTCCCATCTCAAAGCAAGCAGAACACATTGGCCAAAATGTAATCTCTACAAAAAATGTGCTAGATCTGACAACTTGTTTCTTTTTCTTTTTTTAAATGTATCTACAAAATACTGTATGCAGAAATCTGTTCAACGATTAGCTGAATTTAACACCAACTCCATTCTCACATCACATTGTTAATTGGCCTGTAAACAATGAGCAGGACAGAAGAGGAAGTATTTATCCGGATATCTGTACACCGGACCTCCAGAAATATCAGCCCTTGCCCCCACAGTCTAAACTGTCTGACGATTTAGCCGATGGCTTCCGAGATTGGCAGCTGCACAATACTAGGTGTTTAACTTTGAAGAGGGCTCTTGTTGCAATTTACCTTGTAAATGGTCCCTATTCATTAAAGGTCTATTGTGTATCAGCCGGTATAGCTATGTGGTGTGCATTTTAAGTGGTACAGATTTAACATGCACATACCTTATTGCATTCTCTGGTCTCACTTCTCTGAATTACACAATTGCCCACTTTAATTTTGCATCAGACAATGCGTTTCCCACACACTGACATACATTTCCATGGTGACCCGCCACAGTAACATTTCTTCCACCATAGTTTCCCTATGAACCAAACTTTTCATAATAACAACGCTAAAGCCGTTTGAACACTGCACAGCTGATCATTTTGGCACCTTTTTCTCCACTTAACGTTCCCTGTACTCAATCTAAGTTGCTCAAATAGTTTGCACTGCACTGCATGCAGTCACACACACACAAACATACACGTAGCTGACTTGTTCCAAAGAGCTTGAATTGATACATTACGTTTATCGTTACCGTAATTCCACCACCCACACGCACAGACTATCCATGGTGAGTTGCCTTCGAGTCGCTTCTAAAACACTTTCCCATGTTAGCTTAGCTATATCATTGTTACTGCTAGCTAAGGCAAACAAGCTAACTTTTACCCGTTACTAGAGCAATGCTTTTACCACTAGCGCTTGTTCATCACTATAGTCTAAGACACTATACAAATGGCTACAAAAAACTGCGAACAACAGCTCCAATGGATGTGACTGTGATGGCTCTTGCCGTCGTTTATAATACCTACTGCGCATTTGTGTGCAGGAATTTACGGTAAAACTGTGATCCAGTGAAGCTACTGTAAGCCTATTACGCGGTCAAATGATAATATTCTTGGGCTCGGATCATTTTTTTATTTATATAAATAGGACATGTGTCTGTATATTTCATCTAAATACATTTAATTGAAAACATTTTAGAAAGAGTTTGCTCAAAATTCCTATCGGCGGTCTGGTTGCTCATGGTTGTCCATCACATTAAGGAGACATTGTACTGTAGAATTTCTAAACATGTAGTGAAAATACGCACAGTAGCCTATGTGCCCATGTCACAATTTTGATCAAACCTATTACATATGCTATATTATTTTATGTAAAAGCTATATTCCTTTATGTAAAGTCAAACAGGCATGATATGTTTTTAACGTGTGGCTCTGTTAGGCGTGTGGGTGAATCATCATGAATATAGGATACTGTAAGTCAGAGGATTGCTGTTATGGAAAGCGAATGTTTGTTGCTCTCAAGAAACTGATGTGCCAACAATAGTCATTTGTAAGCGGGGCCAACGCTGAGAACAATGCATTCCCTGCAGTAATTCTGTAGCTGGCAGAGAAGACAAGAGCATCTACGAGCAGCAGGCAAGATGAAGAGAGTAAATCCTTGTTTACGTGTCTGCTAATAAAGAATTAAATCTGACAGCGCTGCCTTTTCATTGTTGAGGAGCTCTCATCTGTCACCAAAGCTCTTATTACCTCCCAGCCAAGAATTGCTTTTGAAATGACTTTCCCTCCAAACAGGTCTCTTGAGGCCTGGCTTAGGGAAGCAGAGCAGGGAAAGGAATGGCACACTTGTTAGAGGTGGCCATCTTGGGAGGTCCACAACAAGTTGGCGTAAATAAGTGACTTCAAGTGGTAGTCTTTTTAGGCTTATTTAATTTTTTAGCGCATGCTGCCTGGATGTATACATGGCATGCAAGTGAGCTTGTCCAGGTTGCTCTGTGACATCGTGTGCCTTGGCTGTGTCTGCATTGGTGGAGCTCTTCTGTCTTGAGTGTAGTTCCTCTCAACTGACAAGACAAAACAGTTTTTCATGTATAGCGCAGTACAGTACCATGCTCAAAATGGCAGGCTTTGACATTTGAAGTCATGTTATTCTAGATTTGAGGCATTCTTCCTATAACGCGGCTGATAGCGTAGGTTGAGACCCTGTAGATTTGAAACTGCTGCACTAAAACAATTCTTTGCAGCTTCACAGGGCAATGTGACATGTCACTATCCAATTACTGAGTCAAGAGTGCCACCATCTCTGCCGTTAGCCAGAGCTCCATCTTCAGTTGGGACCATTCAGAAGCCTCTGTCAGCTTTCCCTCAGCCTCCCGCGTGAAACCTCATCTCTGTTTTCTGAGCGCACAGCTGTCTCGGCTTGGACGCGATCCCCCACTACCATATGCCGTGTTTGAAATTCAGGCGCAAATTGAGCAGGTTTAGAGGAAAATATGGAGTCAAGTACGCCCGGCAATGTTTCTCTCTCCTAATTGCCTGTAGTCTTCTCTAGGGTGTGTGGAGGCAAGCTGTGTGATTTGCCTCTGTGTGGGTTGTGCAAGCTATGGCTCGAGTTCTGAATGATGTCGTTAGCAATAGCATTCCCTTGTTTTGGCTAATGCTGGGTAGTGTTACTAGCTAGGTGTATGACGTTATGTGATGGAGGACAATGTGGATGGACAGTTGTCTTCTATCTGCTTAAAAGATGTTAATCTACAAACACACAGAAGGCCTGTTGACAACCCATGTAAATTGTGCTCATATAGAGACAAACTTGCTATTACGACTGCATAAATTGTAGAACATTTAACTATACCCAAGGGAAATTTAGTATCAAAAGGCTAGGTACTCATTTTAATAATATACCAAAGTGTTAAATGTCGACAAATTTACATGTTATTTTCTGATTTTATTTAGTCATAGTACAATTCATCAAATTACTAGCCTAATAATTGACCACTGGCAGGGACGTACAGAAAGTTTCTTTAACAACAACAACAACTCTATTATTGTAACTAGGTTAATGTCTGTCTTAGTGCTTTAGCATATGCTATGCAGGAATATATAACAGAGCCCTGACATAATTCCCTGTCACATTTAGGAAAGGGCAGTGTTGGTAGAGCTGGCGTTCAAATAGATTTGTCATACAGTCCTCACCCAGCCACTCTGAATCACCCATAACAAAGTGGCTCTGTGGGACTCGTACAAAACGCTGTCAAAATCCTTCCATAGAAGTGATAAGTGGCGATAAGTAAAGAAGGAAAGGGGAGTTAAGATGTGATAATTGTGAGATGCCAAGATGACAGGGATTCGATGAGTGGTGCTGGATTCCATCTGGACCATCTCTCCCACTAGCAGGCAGCCCATAGACCCACTGGTGCCTTCGCTGTGATTGACAGTTTGCCACCACTACACAAAGAGAGGGCACAGCCTATTCATGTGTATTTCAAAGATACCCTCCAGTACCAATTCTAATCCCTTATTATGTGTTGAATAATATTTTTTTATACGGTTTCCATCCAAAATGTACCACAGAAAATCACTTAACACTATCTCTGCACAGTTCTCCTCAGAATGTTAAGAATATGTAAATTCCAAACGCCCCCATGCCCTCACAACCGTCCCCCCAGGAATTGTGGTAAAAAAACAATAGACTTAATTTCACCTGGTCCCGCTCTGATTTGCATATCTTTGCACACTGGACATTGATTTGTTTAAACTAACCTCAGTATTTGCTGCATCACAAATGGTACAGGTCTCTAAAATGGATGTTTATGGAACTAAGATGACGTCTTCCTGTTCAATGTAATGATGTGAAAACAGCTCTGGTGACATGTTTAGCACACAAACTAATAACTAAAGTATTAGATGTGATGCCTTCAAGAGGAGCTAATCAAAAGGAGTGGATGTATCCTTTCTTGGTTACATAATAGAGCATATAATCATATACTGTATATATAATCTTCTCAGCTCACTATAAGATTTTAAACAGCTGTCCACAAAGTATGGGTAACATCCATGTAGGTTGAGGGGTAGAGGATGAGTGAGCCTGAGAGCTCTATGGAGGAGTAGAGAGTAGGGATGTACTGATAGCTCGCTAAGGGATCAGAATATGTTGATTTTTACTGTAGTCCGATTTTCCTTTCTAATGGCTGATATGGAAAACTGATCTTTCTTGTCAATTAAATGGCTGTCAATTCATCATTCATTCAGCCTTTTCTTCATTTAATGATTTTACCTGGATTAAAAACTGATCTTACATTCATGAATAATATAAAAAGTACAAAAAAAAAAAAAGAAATCAGATTGGTGCATCAAGAATCCCTGCATTGAAGTGTTTGGTGCTCCCTGACTTTCAAAGCAAACACTGGCTTCAAAGATGACTGATTTTAACTGTCAACTATGGTTTTTATATTGCTATTATATTACTGAAAACAGTGTTTGGCATTTATAAAGGTAAATCGCCCCAGGGAACCTATCATAAACAGTGATAATGTCATTCTTTACTACCTGTCCTACAAACGTGTACAAGATAATGACTATTTTATTCACAAATACATTATTAGTAAGACATTTGTCTTATTCTACATAAGTTAGATCATATATCATCATTTCATCATATAGGGATATGGGGAAAAAGGTATGCAATGTAATATGATGTCTTTAAGAATCAATATATTTGTAAGCTGTCTTGTAAATCTGTTTACTAAGTAGGCTATTGTTACTTAAATAAACATAAATAAAGTACTGCAGTAGCATGCTGCAGTGCACACAGTTAACAGCCACTTCCTGATAGTGCTGACATGCTTACAGGGGTCTATGTAAGTACCATGACAATATTGTAGCATATATATTATACCACATTCAGTAATCAATCAAGTGTCCTGGGAGTTGCTGTGTGCCTTGGCTGCGTATGTGAACACGTGTGTGTGTGTGTGTGTGTGTGTGTGTGTGTGTGTGTGTGTGTGTTGCCTGATCTTCCCAGAGGCCAGTGGAGACGTGTCGCTACGTTGTGGGCAGCATTCTGAGTGAAGGCGAGGAGGAGGCGGACGAGGCTCTCCAGGAGCTGTATGAGAAGCATGGCTTCAAGGTGTTCTCCCTGCCCCAGGTGACCCACGCTGTCACCTCCAGCTTCCCCTGCTCCACCCCGCTGTCCCACGTGCTGGGACCCTACAGGGTCTACCCAGAGCTCACCTCCTACATCGAGGTACTGACAGGTGGAGTCAGCGATTGCAGGATAATGCACCTTTTGTTAAATTCCGCTAGCTGGATAATCTGGTGTTTCCACACAGCCCTGGTTCTCCGAATGGGAATGCAGGCATACAACACTATCCTAGCCTTGGCAGTGTGTTTCTAATGTGGGAGGCGGAGCTTCTGAGGGAGCACACTATCATATTGAAGGGTGTTTTTGTTTTGAGTTCAAATATCAGCAAGCTTTCTTCAGATTGATTTATATCAGGTTACCTTATAAAGCCATGCTATAAATATGATTGACACTGATTACTGTGAAAGATAGCTGAACATACACACAACGCCCACATTCACTGCTTCAGATGAACACACCATGTACACTCAAAAGCAGAGCCCAGCCAAGAACAAATACTACAATGGCAACATATCTTCACGCCCTTTGTGTCATCTGTAGATAGAGGTTGAAATATATGAATTAAATGGGATCATCTCATCCCTTTTAATGTATATTTAACACAGAATGAATAAATATACATTAAAATGGTTCTTGAACAACACAAGCAATAAGTGTCACTTACTCCAAAAATACCAACTCTACAGTAATTCCTTTGTTTTAAGTAAGAAATTCTGCATTCATTTTTTCCAACATTGGATCACAGATTAAAATGCTGAATATGTTAAGTGCCAGATAGACAATAAATGTAGATATGTTGTCTATATTTGCTGTATTATAAAACACCTTGGAAAACTACCGTAATCTCCCGACTATTAACCGCACCACATATTAACCGCAGGTCAGTATTTTTTGTAATTTTTATAAATAAACGTGTCTATTAACTGCACCTGTGTATTAACCGCAGTTTATTCAATGTTACGTCATCGGGCATTTTTATGTAAAAAAAAAAAAAAGAGAATAATTAAAGTCTGACACCAGCCACTTCAACATACCGGTATGCGCTAGCTAGTCAATTGTTACTATTGGTTGCTACTGTGTTATTAACAAGCCAAGTCGCAAACAGCATGAATAAAAAAACAACGTTAATATATATCTGTGCTTGCAGGAGATACGTGAACATGCTCAAGTGATGTGTATTTTCTGCAGCTTCCTACTCTATAGTCTTCACTACTGCCAGATGGATTTACCTGGATTTCACTCAAAAAAGGCCAAATAATTTTCCTTTTCTATTCTTCATTTATTTCCAAGTTCAATTTGCGACTGCCCCTTATATTATATCCAATAGTCAGTAGGCTACCGGCAGGTAAAAAGCATTGGCGTGGTCTTTAGAGAAGTAGGCTGCATAATCTCGCCAGATCACCATTAAGATTAAAGCAAATCATGTGTTTGGTGTGTAGAGCCAAAGATGTTATATTCTCTCTGATCCGTTTCTCCGTGCTTCTCTCAAATTGACCGGGCTGCTGGCAGCATTATGTGGTTCCTTCTGGGTGCCACTTTCTATCGGGCAATCACTCTTTGTCATGACACTGGCAATATGGAATATTGCATGCATTATCAGATCACAAAACCTTATTCCTGCACAAGTATAGTACAGAGTTTGAAACGCGACTCCTGAATGTATGTGGATCCGAGAGGGCCCCGAGATGTATTGTGGACTAATCTTCGACCGAGAGGGCCTGGAGCAACCTATGGATGCAACACGCTGGTGGGCCAGCAATCAACGTGCACCGCGCAGTCACGATCAGCAGCATGCTACTACTATTAAGTTCCTAGGTATCCACATGTCAGACTCCTTATCCTGGTCTCTACATGTAGGGGCAGTTGCAAAAA
>JAODUH010064617.1:0-17193 GCA_027564835.1 Typhlichthys subterraneus
GAGAGAGAGACAGAGAGACAGCGGGACAGAGCGAGAGCAAAGTCAAAGAAGCGTTGAAGCGAGAGAGACAGAGCCGATGAGCAAAGCGACGTCGCACACAGGCTGTCTCTCCAAAGTGTCCTCTGTGTTGTGAGCCGGCGTATTAGCCACGGAGCAGCCCCTTTGCGGTACAAGGCGTGCTAGTGTAAAAGCTCTTGCCCATGTGTCACCTTGCCTCACACGCTGGCAGACTGCAGCTGCTCTGAATGTTACCATGGCGAGTCCTCCCCAATGCCAACACAGCTCAAACCAAGTTACCTTTTAAATACGAGCAAATGTTATAATGAGCCTGTGCTTCTGCATTCCTTCTATATCACTGTCTTTGCATTAGAGTGGTAACAGTGCGGCATGCCCGACCTGAGGCGCTCCTGTAGAGCGTGCTCGGTGGGCCGTGGCTGGGGCTGTGGTACAGTGGACCCTGGAAGGTCCGGTCTTCATAGATGGGTGTGATGTGGCGGTCTGGGGACATGGCCGACCTCATGTCCTGGCCTAGCTGGCTGTGCTGGCTGGCGAAAGAGCTCCGCAGGCCTGGAAAGGAGTAAAGAGGGAGAGGGTTATTTAACGGTTGGCCATAGAAACACCTGGTGGGTGAGTAGGACGGTTTCTTTGACAGGTTAAATCCCCTGTTGTGTCACTTAATATGCAGGTCTTTTGCCAGGAAGACGCCTTCTATGCATTCTACGGTTAAGTCCCTCTGGATAAGAGGATCACACACTGGGGGTGGGGAAAGTGACAATAGATTTACAGGGCTCCTGTGTTAAGGGAACAAGAGTAGATTATCACTGGCTACTCTGCGCCTCTAATATATATTAGCGTCAAAAAATGACAGGATTGTCACATGATTGCCAGCATACCACATACAACACTGCTATACTGCTATATATGCGAAGTAACTACGGCTATATCACACGCACACATACACGCGCAAACGCACACAAACACACACACACGCCTCGGTAGACTGTGATAGAATCAGTAGACTGTAATAGATTTTCCTAATATGACAGCTGAATCCCTGCTAAACCTGAAATATATTTAGGGCTCATTTCCTTTTGGTGAAAAACTAGAAATCCAATTTGTGTCTCTATGCAAACCATTTGACTCTTGAATCTTATCCATAAAAAAAGCCTACAATTTGCTAACAAATTTCCACAAAAATCCAATTTCATGATTGGATTGTAGATAATTGTAGGTGATGGTTGCATTTACTAAGCATAGGCATAGCATTTAAATGAAGTTAAGAGTTACAATGAAAGAGAGTGGCATAGTCTAAGAACTGACTAAGCGCGGCTGTGGAGTGATTTGTGCTGCGGCAAACAGCCGGGGCTCCTACTGACATCCGTAGGCTCACCTGCCATGAGCAGGAAACACCACGGAGGTGACTCCTCCAATTAAATCTCCCTGCCAGACAGGTCACTATGACAACAAGCAGTGAGGGCGGAGTGAAGCAGCAAGTGAGTCGGACTCAGGCCCAGGCAGACCAGATGTGAAACAGCTATAGCAGAATGAGTTGACAGCAACATCTGCTGCTCTGTGTGTGTATAGCCGTATACACCTGCAAGGCAGAGCGTTATTAGCAGACATGCCAACCCCAAACCTCCGAGGCTAAAGCTCTTAACACTACAATATCCCCCAGCATTGAAATGTAATTTCAACTAACACACATATGACTAGTGTGTGTGTGTGTGTGTGCATAAATAATCTCTCTAAGAGCCATTCAGACAAATTGCTTAGTCAGCACTTTCACATGCATACAAGAACAGCCCGTGGGAGATGGTTGATATTGTTTTCTGTACTAAAGCATTGGGTTTTGTTTATTTATTTATTTATGCAATGAAAATGGGTGTTTTCAATAATGTAATTATTTTCAATATAGAATTTTATGGTTCACCAAAGACCTACATAATGGTTATTGGTTTTTCAAGCAGCATATTCATTTTAAATAACTTTTTAAGAGATTAATATTGGGTCTATATATATATATATATATATTAGGCTAATGTCACGCCGCAGTCCCGGGGCGGGGCAGTGCCCGCCGCTCCTGCGCGCTCTCGCACGCGCTCCCCGGAGTACTGACAGCTGATCTGAGACAGGTGACAATCAGGGACTCCCACACATGTCTCATATGTGGATGATTGCTGTCTGCGTGTATATAATGTGTGTTGTTTCTAGTAACCCTTGCGGGTTATTTTGCTTTATTGCCATTGTGTTTTGTATATTGAGTTATATTAAACCTTTTTTGTTACTTCTTACTCCCTCGTTGTTGCCTCGGTCATTCGAAATACTACAGCTAATGGCTGAATACACACCACCACAGTTACATAAATCAGATTCAGCCAAGATAAGCTTCATGTAAAATATACTGAAACTGCTTTAAAATCATATGAACTGGATAAAGGCTGTTCTTCTTCTACATTAAGGAGCAGACATTCTGTCACCTATTATCCGGAGGAGACCAAGTTCATAGCTGTGAATGGAACAAGCCGTGTGATCTCATTAAAAGCTGAGGTGAACCAGAGAGAGATATCACTCCATTTTAAACAAGGACAATAGATGGTAAGAACGCTGAGTTAGCCTCTCTTTTTTTCTAGTTTTTCTCTTTTTGATTCATTTATATAGCGGAAAGTTTTATTAATTAAAAACTTCAATACAGTAAGGAAAGTGTAAGTGTCTGTGTGTGTGTGTGTGCGTGTGTGTATGTGTGTGTATATATATATATATATATTTTTTTTTTTAGAATAAAAATAAAATATATATATATTACATATTGTTTATGCGATTAAGTACATTAACATTATACCACCCACGTACATGTATATTTCCTACTTTGCGGCTTAGCACCTCATCAGCTGGACCAGTAGAGTTGTAAATACTGCTCATCGCACACTTCAGCTAGCTCCTAGCTATCCTAATTTGGGCTCACATCCAACTGCACTGCAAGGGCCCACAGTCCCACACAGCCGCCTAAACACTGACGCTGCCATGCAGAACGGGCTTAATGAGAGATCCTTATCGCGGCGCGAGGAGGAAAATAATCTAATAAGCACTGTCACCTTCCTCGGGAGCAGGGGAGCCTTTGGGAGAACGATGGAGAGACAACTGTCTTTGCTACACGCGTAGCAGAGTAAAAGAGGTTGACCTCTGATTGTGCTGCACGGTCATTCACAACGCTCTGTGGCTGCGGAGAGGCCGGCAGGGGGCATTAAAGTTAATGAGCGGGTTCCATAATCCAGCATCAAACGGAACATATTAAGCGGTGGATCACAGCAGCTGCTATGCAGGAATTTAACAACTGCCGGTATGGCATGAAAGGAATAGTGTATGGATACTGACCGTGTTAGCTGGATATGGATTACAATAGATGAAACTGGAATTTGTAGAAGCAAAAAAAGCAAAAAAGAAACACACACAAAAAAACACGAAGAAGAAAAGATGGCGTGCCGTGCATGCCATTATGCGAGGAAGGGGGGGAGGGGGACAGAGGAAGCTGAACGAAGGAGCTGAAGAATTGCTGCTGCTGTGCACTGTAGTGGCACATTCAATAGCCCAGGCAGCCTTTCAGTCTGTGACAGCGAGCACAATAGCCAATCGCAGCAGGTTTGGCAGCAAATCAGTTCAGCCTCAGTTGTTGAAGACTTCAACGAGGAGACAGAAGAGAGAGAGACAGAGAGAGAGATAGCGAGAGAGAGAGAGACAGACAGAGAGAGAGAGAGAGAGACAGAGAGAGAGAGAGAGAGACAGACAGAGAGACAGAAAGAGAGAGAGAGAGAGAGACAGAGAGAGAGAGAACAAATGAATGCGGGGTTAATGAGGCAGTCTAGAACCACATCACAGGCTCCTCATCCCATGCAAAGCCCTGCAACACCATCAGGGCTTTCAGCAGCACCTTCATGCCCACATAGCAGAGCTCTGGGGCACCCTGGTGCATATCCGCCCTGCTCAGCGGCCCCACAAAGTAGCAACATCCAAAAAACAACCTTATAGAACACTAATCCCCCCCACCCCATCAAACACCGTCTTTATTTCCCCCCTGAGAGAAGCGCCGCCGTCACCTCTAAAAAATAAAGCATGCGCAAATTGTCGGCGGGGAAGATATATCAAGCCACTGCCTACTGGGGGATGAATGGCCTGCGTTCCCGCTTCATTAAAGTCATTTAATTCTGCACGTTCGGCAGGCTCGCCGCTGCCCTAATGTATTGCACTCGGCAGAAGCGAAGAGCGGCGGCGGCCTGGCAGCGCTCTCGCTCACGCCGGGGAAACAGAACATCCAAATGGATGCAGGCGACTGCGTTCCTCGGAGAAAAAACGATTCTATTTTCTAGAAAAGCCGCTCCGAGCGCAAACAAACGCCGCCCGGGAAGGGGGCGTTTGTTAATGATGCGATTACATGTACACGTGAGCACAGCTCTGAACAGGTGAAGCTGGGGCCCGCGACGACACACCCACAAAACACGGTGCTACCAACCGGCATTTCTTCCCTTTTCTCTAATCCCGTTGCACTCAGGAATGGACGCCGGGTATAATGACCACATTACAGCCACAATTTGTCTTCATCTTCTGGTTTTAGACAGCGGGGAGGACACGGGTCTCACTGCAAACTGACAGCGCGGGGAGGACTCGCTGGATGTGGAGCGCAGACGGAGAGAGTCGACGCAGGAAGAAACCGCAAAAAGAGACAATTTGTTTAAAAATAAATAAATAAGGAAATGGAAAAAGAAGGATAAAAAAGCTGGGGGGAGAGATGAGATATAAAAGTGTGCAAAGGCTAGTTATGAGGAGGTGAGCAGGGAAGATGACATGTTCCAGGGAGGAGTGACAGGGAAGAAGAAAAAAACTGTATCATTTTAGCTCCGGGCTTTCAGGTGGGATTTGCCATCTGCATGCAAATGAGCTGGGCCATGTGATCCAGATAGGGAGAGTGGATGTGGAGAGAGAAAGAAGACAGAGGTTGGAGGAGAAGGAGGAGGAGGGGTGGTCGTAGTCTGCCATAGCCAACTTGGCTTTGCTGACCAGTATCTGAATGTCTCTGGGTGGGCGAATGGGACTGGACCTTCATATGTGGCTGCTATAGACAATCATCACTCACAGAACTGTTTGAGTCTGTGTGTGTGTGTGTGTGCGTGTGTGTCTCTCTGACAGTAATTTGCTTACCTGCACACACATGCACACACACACGCACACACACGCACACACACACACACACACAAACTCTGCAGGCTCTCCAAATGATTCATTTGGCTTGGGTTGTAGATATAAAACAGGCGGGAAAGCGGTTAAATCAGAGAGTTGTTCTCGGTCTTGAGGGTGATAACACGCTGCAATAAAACCATGAGCATTTAACACAAGGCATTCCCCAGGGGATCGGGAAGGGGGGAGATGGAGGGAGCCAACTCCAGCAATCCACACACACACACACAACACAAAAAAATAAACTAAAGTGCATGCATGTATGCACAAACGCCTCAACAGAAACACATTATGACGAGAGTGATGGAGTTAATAAAAGAACATTTAGTTCACCTTGGATGTCATCATCAACCAGGGCGTCTGGAGATATCCCAAGGGCAGCGTGAAGTTAAGCAGAAAACATCCCATTAACTCATAATGCAGCTGCCTGCTGAATAAGGACGGCTCACAACTTTAAGAGGAAAAGATAAAGTCAACTAGTGCTAAGGGTGGAGCCGTAAGTTCACAGACTTTAAATAACAACCTATATTCCCTGTGCCAATTGCAAAACGTGCCTATTATAAGAATGGAAAGAACTGTGTAATTTTGATAATCCCTCTCTTCTTTAATAGCAGTCATTTTCATAATCTATGTGAGCTGTATTCTTATCTACTTTAAGATACATTTAAACACAGCAGTGGGTGATTAACTTTCAAGTTAACAGCCTGGTAAGGTATGAATTGAGCTCGACCTCTTTCTGTTACTGTGGTGATAAATAGCTGGCTTAAAATCCAGCGTTGGCAGATATCTGAGCTGACTATATCATAAGATAATGGCATTTTACAAGTAATGTATACATTTACTGTTGGCACACATTCCACAGATAACACACCAATATAAATATCTTTGATTTCTTTGTTATTTAGACAAATATAGTGGATAAAAATAATAATAGTTGACACCATTCTGATATTAATATGCTGATATAAATTGTCAAATGGCAAGCTGTGCGTTTTATTTAGAAAAAGCCTAAAATATATTACAAATTACAGTAATAACAATGTCTGGATGATACTGGCAGTTGGCTAGGTGTGCTCAAACCCCATAAGAACGCACCCCCATCCCCCCCCCCCCCCCCCCAAGCCAGCATGAAAATAAAACCAATCACAACATTTTAAGATAACTAGGGAAATGTCCCCAGATGCTGACTTCATTTCAGCAGCAACAAGAGAAGATGAAGAGCAAAGGACAAGCACCTCGTATTTACGAGCCCTGGCATGTCAAGCCTGACACTGCGTTGACATGCATGCGGCAAAACCACAACAGATCCATCAATCACACCGCAGACCACGTGATTTATGGAGAAGAGCTGTTGAGCAGATGACTGGTTGTCTCGAACTATAACTCCCTTTTAAAAATACTTCCTACTCAAGTGAATATGTATTTGCATTACATGTGATGAAATTGTCATAAACTGTCACAAATCATTTTTTTAATCATAATATAACACCACATTACTTACGAGTGTGCTGTTTCTCAAAGGACAGGATACATTTCTGCTGGACAGCTGTCTTCGTCAACAGTAACTGATTCTGGATGCTAATAATAAGGTTGTGTTTCGGCAGTTGTGCCGCTTCTCTGGCGGTCTGAGCGTGCTGCTGCGGCCTCACACACAGTGACTCACACCAACTGGGTGCCAGTGCAAAACACTGGGTCACATGGCCAAAGAAACAACAAAGCACTGTGCACACTTTGCTCTTCAGGAGCGTTGACATAAATACAGGGTTCGTGACACCCCAGTGACCTCTGACCAATAATACTCATAATCTCCTGGTCGGACTCAACCTCATGAGACCATCCTGATCTTGCAAGTTCCAATATCATCAGTCTGGACCCTCTGGAAGAGTTTGTCACATTGACTAGATGCCAATCAGTGGCTAGCCAAAGCCAAGATGCCAACAACCATGTAGATTGTACCATTTGGCTTCCACTAGCATTCTGGCTGATTTTAAACATTGACATGTATTGGCACCGCCTTTATCTTTATGACCATTACTTTTCCAATTGAACGTTTCCAGACTGACACTCGCGGCAAAGTCAAACACTTAGCTCACGAGATCAGGGTGGTATCGAGGCTAGCTGGGACTCACACTGAGTAGGCCTACGTAACGTGTGTGTGTGCGTGTGTGTGTGTGTGTGTGTGTGCGGGGCGTACCGGCGAGGCTGTCTGGCCGAGTCATCCTCTCGTAGACGTCGTGGGCGGTGTAGGGGTCCGCGTCGTGCAGCACGGAGCGCGGCAGCGTGGAGCTGTAGTGCTGCGGCACTGCCGTCATGCTAGCTCTGACGGGAGATGCCACCGCCGCCGGGCCGGGCTGCTTGGTTAGCGGGGGAGGGCCTCCCCCGTCCATCATGGTCAGGGGCGAGGCCATGCGTCCCGCAGACGCCTGGTAGGGCGACGTGTTGCGACCGCCACTGATGGCGGCTGCGCGCGAGCTACCGGAGCTGGCGCGGCGTAGGGCGGCCGGGGAGCTCTTCTGGGTGGAGTAGGGCGAACCGCCCGAGGCGCCCATGCGCTGGGCGGAGGGCAGGGTTGAGGAGGAGGAGGAGGAGAAGATGTTGGCCAGGGGCTTGGGCTCCGCCACCACCACCGCGGGCGAGCCGTAGGTGGCGCGCAGGGAGGAGCCCCGGGACGGCGAGACGCCGCTGGCGTAGGCCGGCGACTGGGTGCGGGAGGGCACCGAGCTCACGCGACGCATGGCGCGGCCCGGGACGGCACAGCTGAGCACTGGAGCCTGTGGAGAGGGGGAGGAGCAACATCATCCTCCTCAAAACGTCTTCCGCTTAACCAAGACAACGTTGCTGTGTCAAACGCTAAGGGAGTGAATGTGATTGTGTCCCTGCCATGTTTCTATTGTTTTCCTATCCTCTGGCTGAGGGGGGAGGGGGGGGGGGCAGCGTGTGGTTTCTCAGTGTGCACTGTGACGGATGAGTGGGGTGATTGTTCTGCAGCGCTCGCTCTGCGCTCTCTGTTCCCCGCTAGGAATCATGACGCTGCTGTTCTACACTGCACGTTATTGTCTTGAACATTCTGTTTGTCCTTAAACACAGTTGAATATAAAGTGTGCATTTGAATAAGTATAGAACAAACATGAATGAAACATGAATTCCAATAAAAAACAAATACAACAATTATTGTTATTCACGATCAAATTCCAAATTTTTCACACGTGTTTTGGTTAACAGCAGTCCGTGGTGTGGTGCATGTGTGTGTGCGCGCGCGTGCGTGCGTGTGTGCGTGCGTGGTTGGCAGGTTAGCAGGCAGTACCTGGGTTGAAGCCTGGCCCTCGGCCCTGACGTTCCTCAGCAGGCTGCCGGTGCCAGAGAACGATGGCTGCATCCTCAGCTCGACCTTGCCCATGTTCTGGCTGCTGTAGTAGCCGCTGCTGGCATCCTGGTAGCCACTGTCCGAGTACGAGTTCATCTGAGTCGAGCTCCGAGAATTCCCCACAGACCCTGAGAGGGAGAGGTAGAGAGGAGATGCGAGGTAGAGAGTCAATAGTGGTTTCCTAACAGATGTGACCTCTGCCTAGACCACATCACTAATGACAGATGGCCCGGTGGGGGGGCTCAGCCAGCCGCTTATATAGTATACCCCCCGCAGACGAAAGCTATCTCAGCATCAACAAAAACGCGTTATGATGCAAAGAGGCAATGTGTCTGTCGTCTGCTTGACAGCTGAAACAGGTGTCAAACAGACGGGAGGGGGCTCTCGGCTGAAAGGCGGGCCACGTACTGTCGTGCACACCGAAATAAGGGAATAAGACACCGTTTGGAAAGGATGGAGGTAACTATAGACAGGAGGTAATAACAGACCCTCACTTCCATGGAGAGACGACAGCTCTGGCGAATACACGGACACCTGCTCCAATTCGGTCCTGATGCGGTAGCTCTGCGACTGGGTGCTTTCCGTCAGCCTAGACTTGGCATCCCCAATAGAGGCATCTGGGGAAGACACCACAGTACCGACCCCGACATGAAATATGATCTTTTGAAAACCACGAGACCTGGAGAGAACGATGCTTTATTATGTCGTCGTTCGGGTGCATTAACTTGCTGTTTATGTTGGGGGCTCGTTAGCTTTCACTGTCCAACTAAATCAGGCATGTGAAGTTAGACAGAGCCGCTGTCAGCTACAGCTCTGCTCCAACGTTTCCCTGACCCATCTGTTCTTTGTACACACTGACAACATGAATGGAAATCGGCCCGTTTTAACATCTCCGGCCAGGTCTGTGCGATGTTGCCAATCACACTCTATTAAAGCGTGACTGACTTCCATGGGTTCTGTCGCAAACCGTAGAGCAGCGGCCGTGGCAGACATTAGCGGCGCGGGTCCCACGAGTCAGACGTGGCTTGCTGGCTGGCATATGGATTAGGAATTCCTTTGAGGAGTCACCCTGTCTCCTTGGCTTGCTTGTTTGCACAGATCTGTTGACAGAGGCTTTGCACCACCCCCCCCCACAACTCTTAAGTCTTCTTGACCATCTTAAGGAGCCTTCCTCAACTGCCAAGAACGATTCTCCTCACCTGCCTGGGCACCAGTTTTAGTTCCCATTGTGCTTCATTTGGGGAACAACGACCACCTGGAATTATTACAGGGTCACTCTGAGTGGGTGCTTAGACCAGTGAGCGCTGTGCTCACCTTGAAGGATAACGCGTTTGCTGCCACAACAATCTTGAAACATTCTATTTATTTAGTGATAAATATGACTAAATACTCCCCATCACACACAACAAACAGTACAAAACAGCCACTTTTCACTTGACTGTTAACAAAACAATCAATCAATCAACCAATCGGTGAAGGTTTCTGCTGGCACATAAGGCTCTCTCTGACCACAGGCCTGTCCTAAATAATGACTAGAAACAGAGAACGAGGGAGAGAGAAGGATGAGCAGAGCACACAGAGAAGAAACACTGCCAATGAGGCCAACTGAGCAAAAACCTATTCCATACAGACAAAAAGTGTCAGAGACAGATGATAGAGAGAGGCCTGCATTGCACTATGACCTCTCTCACTCGCTCGCTCTCTCTCTCTCTCTCATGCTCTAATAAGTGGGGGAGAGGTGTGACTGCATTGTCATTTCCTGAAAAAGTCTGTTTCCACAGTAATGCTCCCTTCCCAAACGAATATACCTCTCAGACATACGTGGCCCATTACACTACACAACCCTTATTTTGAATTACGTTACATTGAGGGGAAAAGTACATAACTGCACCTGGATATCATCTATCATATATAGCACAATGAGAAATCAATATGAATCAAACTAGCAATTATTCCCCCCCACCTCTGCTGGAAACACTAATAAAAAGCATTCAGCGAGGAAATGAGGCACTGGCCATTGCCTAAAACACATAGTATTAATATTCCCAGTGCATATGTAGTACAATCATAAGGCCCCATGGGCTCCGTTGACAGTATCGACAATAAAAGATTAATGGCCACTGTAGGAATTCACAAGTTCCATTATGCATTTAATAAGCCATGAAATACATTAGTAAGCGCAGTTCATTATCTGTCCTGTTCTGAAGATCCTTCAAGGATGTGGGCTAAACAAACCAGTGAAGCAGAGAGATAAAATTCACCCTCTCGTCACTGAAAACCTCACATCTGATTGGGCAGAGTGGCCAAGATAAATATTAGAACAGGAAAATGCCTGAGGCGAGCTGTTACTGGAAGCGTGGTTCAAAAGCTTCATGTTAGCAGTGATTAGTTAGCATATGTAAGCCTGTCTGTTCACACACTGACGCACAAAAGCACACTCACACACAAAGTTAATTCAGTCAGATATCAAAAATGTAAAAAGCACATTGCTTATTATTTAGACACTTTTTGAAGGTTTACTATACCAAACTACCAGTTCATGTAGTAGTCACATATTGTGCTTTTGAATAGATACATTACATAATTTATATCACCAATATCATGGTGATATGTAATTGTACTGTATATAATGACAATAAAGGGCATTCACTCAAGTGTAACTACAAGGGAAACATACTTGGTGTGACAGCATTTAGAGTTAACCCCATGTCATGATATAGTAGAAATGACAAATAGCTTGTGATGATGAACAACCAGAGGGAAAGCTAAAACACAACCATACCTGCAGATTGCCAGGGGAGTGACTTGTCTGATGAGCTAGAAGACATAAGAACAGAGAGGGAGAAAATAAAATTAATTTATGTCTAACATTTATTGTGAATAGCATAGTGTAAAGCATATGGAAGATATACATTGGAGGTTGTCAAAACTTGAATTTGGCACAGTACAGCAATGTGCGCTTGGCAGGTCATGAGCTATGTACATGCACCATATTTGTATATTTTGCTTAAGGTTTCCTCTGACGTTTGCAATGCTCTTCAATTACTTTCAAAGTAATTTACTGCATTTCATGAGTGCTGCTAGACAACATTAAATATGTAGTGAACACGCTCATGTGGTGCACCTGTATGGCTGAAACACAACCGCCTTCATCGAAGATAAATTAAACATCACACAGCCCTGATTGTGTGTAGGCCGCAGCTACTTGAACATTGGTTCACAGCAGTCCTATGGTTTGAAGCTAGTATAGAGCCCTATAGAGCCTGTGTATGATGTTTCATGTGTCATTTAGGGCCAGAACCTGTCACACAAGTGGGCCTAGGTAATAGGGGTGGGGGAAAAATCGATACTGCATAGTACCGCAATATTTCCCATGGCGATACTGTATTGATACTCGGACGCCAAGTATTCATTCATTAATTAATTAAATTTTTTAAACCTTTATTTTAATTTCATTACTACTAATATTTATTATATGTTCATGTCGGTTAGTACGCTTGACAATCACATTTTGCAGCAATACAATTTATTTGATATAAACAAACAACAAAATCTTTGTCAACAACATGTTGACAAAGATTTCTTTTGGGGACATAATTTGAAATTGGAAAAAGTAATACATTGCAAAATATCGCTACTAGGTAATCAACTTTTTCATCATCTGCGAGGTTGCCTTGATATACACACTTGGCCAATAAACACAAAAGGCCAGGCCATGCAATCAATCCCAATGGAAGCTTGAAACTGAGCACAGAGTAAATACAATCCTTATTGATCGCTGTTGGAGTAGCCCAATGATTGCTAGGCTACTGATCATAAAGCATGCACGCTCCACATATAATCTCATATGCGGACGTGTACAAGTGTTCCTGCATGTTTCACATCATACAGACCACCTGACAAATCACGTTCTGCATCACACATCCACAGACACACACAATATAATGTTCACCAACTATTAAAATGGGCACATCTCAGATTGCTAAAGAACACTGAAAGTTGACTTCCTCGTAGCCTTACAGCAGAGCAGAGTGATTTATAGCGAGGGGCAGCGCTAGTTAGCTGGGAGAGAAGCCCTCGCACGCAGAGCAGGCAGAGAGCTCAAAGTGACAGCCAGCATAGGGTCAGGATGTGTAGCCCAGCCATGCTTGACGGAGGAGATCCTATAGACAAGTGTGGGTGGGGGTGGGGGGAGTTGTAGGGGTGTGTTATGCGTTACCTGAAGCCTGGCCTGCCCAAACCACCAGCACTCTGCCAACTCTTTCACAATGAAAGGGAGACCACAGAAAGATGTGTGTGTGTGTGAGAGAGAGAGACAGAGAGAGACAGAGAGAGAATTAAAAAAAAGGTAAAAAATGAATAAAAGAAAAAAAAAAAAAATGAAAGAAAGAAAGAAAGAAAGTGAGAGATAGAACATAATCGACTGCCTCCATACACACAGCACTCTGGAATGATTATAGGGCCTTATAGAAAATCAAATGCAGCGCTGGGGCATATTAGCCCCACTCGGGGAAGGGGTTTAAAAGGCACCTGAACAAATTCCACTTATGCTGGTACCAGAAACATTTTCCGCAAAATGAAAGCAATTCAAAGCCATTTTTCTAAGCCTCATTGTTAAGAGCAAGACTAACCAAAGCAGAGGACCTTGAATCGCTCCCTCCATCTTTACGGCACACTCCTTGTATTATAATATTAAAGTGCCTCTGTTACAAAATAATGTCGCCACCTTATAGTTTATGTTAAGAATCAAAACTGCACGGGGGGTGGGCGGGGCTCCTGCTCATTCTGCCCAATTGGAATTGTCGTTTTGGTTTCAAACGCTTGAGAGCAAATCCTCCAACCACAAAGACTTGCCCGGTTTTGCCTCCTCTGTAGTTGTGATGTTGCTCAACAAGCTTGAGCAGGGCAGGAACCTCGCATTAACAAGCTGGGAGGCAATTAAATAAGAGGCCATTTGGGGAACCATGGCCCGCTGAAGCGCGGCAGATGAAGGAGATAAATAACTGCAGTCATAATAACGACGCCCCACACATCTCTCTGCTTGATGGGCAGAGGGAGCTAAAGATCGGCAGTAAAACTGCTGAGGCTTACGAACAACGAAGCCTGAGCCTGACGGGACACTTTCTCCTCGCCATAGAAGGGACGTGAGAAACTCCTCTCTCTCTGGCTCCGTGGGAGGTCTAGTCGTTGTGAGCTGCCGCAGGCACAGGGTTGGCCGTGGATATAAAGTGGGTGGTCCATTCTGGAGGTGCTATCAAATGTAATGACCCCCATCAAAAACCGCTATTGTTGTCCCGATGAGCTATTGAACAATAGCAGTGTGACTGCCATGGCCGGGGATTGTTTTCTCCATTCACACACAAATAAAGGGATGGCTATCTGGCTCCTAATGGCTATCTGGCTTTTAAAAGATGTTAAAGGGCTACTGGACGTTCTTTTTAGAGGTGTTAGTGGTGGTGCCGGCTGGTCATTGATTGGGAGGCCAACAGCATTGCAGACAATGTGTCTGCCGGCGTACTTAAACTACAGTTTAGCCAAACTGTGCCACTAACAGCTTTAACATGCCCGGTGATGTGAATTACAAAGACATCTTTGTCTTATTTGGTTTACCTCGGGTCGTATGCAGTTAATCTTCAAACATAAAATAACCACTTAATATTGTAATAAGCCTACGTTGCATTGGTGCAGAGATAAGAGCCCAGCCGTCGCTGTTAACCTCTGACCCCTCGCAAAGACCTAAAAGCATAGTTACCTTGTCAAGGGTCACCGAATGCCTATACACTGCAGATGTGAACGGACTACAAATGACCAAAGCTAATGGAGGACGGGCGAGATCTAACAATAACCATTGCTCCTCGCATGCTGCCTTTGAAGGCAAACGGTGTCGCTGTGACTCATACATCTTCACGTGATCAATGGCTTTTCCGGATCCACTTGCAGTGAGGTCTAAAAAGCCTCTCGGGGAGGAAAATAACAGCAAAATGGTGCGGTGCCCCTGGTACTTCATAGTTTACACTGTGGGCTAGCCTTTTGTGCCTAGACACTTTAGTGGTCTGCCAGTACTTGATGCTGCTTCCTGCCTGCGCCTCTCAACGGCAGGGTAGCGGGGTAATGGACACTCACACGTCTGAGTAGCACAAGAGGCTGTGTTCTCGAGGATGCCATTTGCAGGTATGCATGCCGGACTGGGCGTTAATAATAATATCGCACAGCAACCAAACACCGCATGACGCCATTACGGTTGCTTTTACAGTAATGTAATGTTACATAAAGACATAATCTTGCCAAGAAAAGGCCTTAAATTGAGCTGGACTAATGTCACCCCATTAAAAGTGAAAAAGCTTTATTATCCGGTTACTTGCCCTTATCAAGCCCGTACACACACACACACACACACACACTGAAACACAGCGAACTACAGTACTAAAATACTGATAGCGACTTCCTGCTGGCCTGTGGCAGCACTTCGCTGAGCATGCTACATTCCAGTGCTATGGCCTTTCACACAAACATCCATACGTCTTGTCATTGACGAATGAGCTACCGAGACCCTATATGCCTGCATGCACAGCTGTATACCATTTTAAACGAAGCTTATCCAGATAGCGAATTGGGCAGAACATACAAACTTCTGTACATTTAATGCAGCTGACAATTAAGGGGTCTTTGTTTCTCATTGGCCAAGCTCACACCGGAATGTTTCCGTTGCTTTCCGAGACCCCGGCAGCAAGACGAAAAAAAAACGCACATCCAACATTTACTGCCCAACCAGATTTGTGCACACTGATGCCATAAGGTCACACTATGGAAAACAACCACTGCTGTGAAGAGCCATGTGTTTGGCTGTGGCGGTGTGTGTGTGTGCGTGTGTGTGCATGCGTGTGCGTGCGTGTGTGTGCGTTCGTGTTCATTACCTGCTGCTTGCTGCTCCTGGCGACTCGGCCCCGAGTCTGCATCTTTCCAGCTGATTGGCAACAATCTGTCTCTCCACCTCTAGCTCTCTGGTTAGCCTCTCGAACTGGAGCTCCTACACATACACACACACACATGCAGCAAAGGAATGAACGACTTGAGGTCAAGCATGCGATCCCATCAAAGCGTGTGGCCCTCACACTGACAGACGTGACCAATGTGAAGTCAATGTGAGGAAGGTGGTGTGGCGCGCTGCCGGCTCCGCCCTGCGGGCTCCTAGGTTAATGACCGAACAAATCAGACCCCCTGGCGGCTGGGGAATGAAAACAAGCACACAGTGGAATAGCGGTTCCACAGGTTTTACACCGGTGTTCAAGGGAACTCTCCTTTGACTCCGTCTTGCCGGCACAACTAGTTAACAAATCACCTGCTTTTAAATTTTTTTTTTTTGAGTCAGTGCTCAAAAACAGTGGTGGGTTACGTGGGTATTATACAAACATGCACACGCACGCACATACGGTATTGACATTTTATGCAGCCCACACACGGAGATGAGCACCACTTTAGCAGCTGATATTCAGCCTTGGCAACGTGCTTCTTATGGGAGCCGCGCAGGAATCAGCATCTGACTGCTCTAATTATCTAGCCTGAGCGGAGCTGTGACTCGCGCTGCTGTCTGCCTCCGAGCACGCGCGCACACGCACACACACACGCACACACGCACACACTTGAGGCATGAACGCGAGCGGCACTTCATTTGCATGCAACTCCTGGCAAACACCGCGCTGCTCCCCTGCGCTCCCACTCTGTCATCCAAGCTGGTGATTTGACCATCCCTCACGCTCCCCACCCCCCCCCCACCCCCCGGTTGTCACTCACCACCATGTGGGACCACATGTGTCTTCACAAGAAGTGCCCCTAAACTGGCCGTCCCGTGTGTAGTCGCCGTTTATGCGCTCATTTTGTTCCTCAGCCAGCAAACACAACACACACACACACACACACCTACACACACGCTCTCTGATTCTTCTTTGCCCCAGGAAGTGGGGGAGCAGGAAGGAGCAGGGAACGCACTCATTCACACACGCACTCATTCCTTCCCAGAACCACACCCCCCAACACACACACACAAACACACTCTCCTCACCCCTCCCCCGGCCCGACAACCTGGATCCCCTCTCTGCGCTGCAATCCACTCTCCTCTCTGTATCAGTCCTGGTGTAGCTTGACTGCAGCGAGAGAGAACTGCCTGCCCGTACAAAAGGGTGTAGCAGGAAGGGGGAAGGGAAGGGGGGGGGGGATGGGAGGGCGGGACCTCACAAGTTCGGTTCCATAAGAGCAGAATCTGTGGGTGTTTTCTCATGGACGAGCGCAGGACGCCCGCCGGGCTAATGGCCGTGGAGCTAGGTGTCCAGACAGAGACAAAGCGGCCGTGACGCCGCTGCACCTCTCGGGGAGCGGGATATCAATCCTCCGTGCAGAATCACTCATCTATTCATCATGCACTGTGGGCGCCGCCCTACAAACGCTGGGTATGGATCTTAAGTGCCACTCCCTACATGTGTGACCAGTCCAGAATCACCCTGGCATTTCCAAAACAGTACTGATCAACAAGCACTGGGGGGGGGGGGGGGGGGGGGGGGGGGGGGGGGGGGGGGGGGGGGGGGGGGGGGGGGGGGGGGGGGGGGGGG
>JAODUH010064638.1:0-17191 GCA_027564835.1 Typhlichthys subterraneus
TTGGAAAATTCCCTCCTCTCTCTTTCTCCCTTTGGCAGTGCGTCGCCCAATCGCCCTAATGAACAAACCGTCCCTGCCCCCTATGTAATTTGGCTGCAAAGTGTTAAACAATGTATTACTGACTTCCAAATCATTCTGCTAGCATTATCTGATGCCTATAATGTCTCCAAAATATTATTTTAATAAATGTATTAAAGTAACAGCATTTGAAATGGGGAACAGTTTCAGGCAATATCAATGTTGCTGAAATCTGTCCCCTATGTAACTTGGCTGCAAAGTGTTAAACAATGTATTAATGACTTCCAAATCATTCTGCTAGCATAAACTGATGTCAAGAATGTGTACAACATTTAATTTAAATTATTACATTAAAGATACAGCTTTTGAAAGGGGGGACAGTTGCAGGCAATATCAATGTTGTTGAAAATTGGCACCCTGTGTAAACTGGCTGCAAAGTGTTAAACAATGTATTAATTACTTCCAAATCATTCTGCTAGCATAAACGGATGCCCAGAATGTGTACAACGTATAATTCAAATCAACTGATTAAAGATACAGCATTTGAAAGGTGGGACAGTTTCAGGCAATATCAATTTTGTTGAAATCTGTCCTCATTTGTAGACCGACAGTAAACCGTAATTGAGCATAGAACCGCCCTGTAATCAGTTTACAGTTCAGTCTGTTATGAATGTACAACCAATTAACCAATTAACAGGGTATGTGGAAGCATTTTAAACTCTAACTACTTTTTATGTATGTATGTTTTATTTTTTATTTTTTAATAAAACAGAGATGTGGTTAATGCATTAACAAATCGGCTGCATTATACTGTGGATGTAGCCATATGCATAGAGCCATAGAAGGGTCTGTGACAGTGTGTGTAGTCTGTATCATACAACCCCTACTCAGACCTCAAATATCACACTGACATTTTCAGACAACTTTTATGGGATGTATGATCAGGTGAGACAAGGAGGATAGAGGATATGTTTGATGGGTGCAAACAGAAGCGTCTGTTGCTCAACATCAGCAAAACTAGGCAAGATGATGGAGGACTTCAGTCTCCCTTGTCTCCACTCTCCATACAAGGAGAATGGAAGGTTGAGGATTCCCATACTTACCTGAGGGGTACATCTCAGGGGACACACAGGAAATACTGAGGCACTGTACGAGAAGGGGCCATTGCCAGATCTATTTCCAGAGGAGAAGTATGTTGGAGTGTGCAGGAATTCAGCTTCTGGACATTTTTTACCACACATGTATGCTGTGGTTCTGGGGCAGCAGCGTCACTGCGGGTGATGCCAACAGTCTGAACAAGATGATCGAGAAGGCTGATTCTGTCTGATGGATCAGGTGAATGAAAGGAGGAAGAAAAAAGGAAAAATAAATAATTAAACTCATACACCCACTATGATAGTGTTTGTGGCCATACTGTATATGCTTTGGTTTGAGATGCTGGTGTGCTTAGTGTGACATCTAGTGGTAGAAAGTCATATAGCACACTTTTAATAAGTCAAACTAAAGAAAAAGTGCATCAACCATGATACTGTACTCCTCCCTGTCTTGAGGTTAGACATCTCACAATTCTAGATTGGCCCCCTACAATGTGGACTAATAATTGTATGAGTATGTATTATGGAACAGTGAATGGTAATTGGGACAGTTAGGCAAAATTAGCCACATTGCAAGAGAAACACATTTAGTGTTTTGTTAAACAGAAATATAACTAATAATTATTATACACACACATATACATATATATATATATATACACATATACATATATATATATATATATATATATATGTATGTATGTACCATTATCACATGCACACCTCTTCACATATTCAACAGAAAAAACCCATATCAAGATAATGGCCATTTGCAATGTCACTGTGTTCAAAAAGATGCTTTTGTATAGTTAGTCTAACTATACAACATAGTCCTCAGTAACTATTGAATAAAGCGCTGATGTAGCCAATATAATCTATACCTCTTCACAGAGCAGCATATATTGCCCAATCTCATCTGCAAATTTAATCCTACTGATTATCTTATTTTAAGATACAATATTTTATGCAGCTGCATTTTCCCAATTTACATTACTACTACTCTGCACGTTTAAATTATCCTTCATTTATAGTAGTTCATCTTTTTTGTGCCCTAGATTATAATGACTCCGTTCATTTTAGCCAGCTAAAATTGTGGGAATATAAATATAAAATGCACTTTTAAATACCGTGATCACTTTTGGGCACGACACCGGTACCAGAAGTACTAGTCGGTGATGCGCCGGAATGTTTTAGGGATTGCACCAGAGACAACTAGCTTGTTAGCCGCTGTTTGTAACATAACCGGACTCTTTGCATGTTACCGACATATCTACTAACTCTTTTAATTTTGTATTAAGTTTACTTGGAGAGAGAGAGAGACAATTTGTGGTAAATATGGGAGTGCCGAAATTTTACCGATGGATTTCGGAGCGATACCCTTGTCTTAGTGAAGTGGTCAAGGAACACCAGGTAATGTACTAATGCTAAGCGATATTAGCTCTTTGACTGTATTCTTATACATTAGCACTAGCTGAGACAGCTGTGAGCTAGCGTCAAGATAAAGCTGATCAGATAAATGTATCCACATAGTGTCCATCATCTGGTATTTTGTAACAACGTGTTTACCTTTTAACGTGTTTAGTGCCTGACTTGTTAGTTGTGCATTATGGGGAAATGGAAAGTTAACGCACCTGTGTCGTTTGCCTTTGCTGGACAAGAACACTGAACAATCTCATTGACTATAAACACGCTGCAATGCCTCAGCGGATATGCTAGTGGGCTTCTTTCTGTAAAATTATTTACTCCAAAGCTAGATATATACAAACATATGCATTTGTTTGGCGGAGATTCTCCTAGAATGTATTGCAATAAATGACTACCTTGGTGCAAGCCAGGGGTAGACTGAAGTGACCTTTCTGGTAGAACACAAGATTTGATGTCCATTCCTATACAGCAGTGTCAGCAATCACACTTTAACCGAGTTTCACTTGCATTGCATCAGCAGTTGTAAAGAAAAAGTCTACACATTTCTACATTACAGTTCCACCGGTCATGGAATTTCTGGAATATCATTGAATTTTATAATGTATCAGTCATGCATTTAATTATTTGTTAAATCATTATTTATCAAATCATGGAATATTGTTTGCTGCATGTTTACATGAAGAAGTATATGATTTATTGTCATTGTACTCGTTTATGTGCAATGATATTTCCATGTGCTGTGTCTGAATAAAAGACAATAATAAATACACAAATAAATACTGAAATATGTTCTCATCCCAATCAATAGATATGTGAACAAATCATGTTTACATTAGTTGCCAATGCCATTAATCAAAATATTTCTGGATGTGATATTACATTTTTAGTTGTCTCAACAAATGTCAAAACTATAAGTTTGGATGTTTACATTACTACTTACACATTCATTTTTAGTGTACTGTTACAATGCTGGCCCTTTAAAGACATTGTTCTGGTGGCCGGTTTTGACAGTCCTTATGTAATGAAATTTCACATTTTTAGTCAGGAAATTTGATTTGTAAACTTTATTTACTAGAAACGATACCTGGAGAAACCCTTGAAAAGCTTGAAAATCTCAAATAATTAATGTTTACGGTTCACCTTTTAAACTAAGTTCACTATTGAAATTCCCCTCTCCTTGACTTCAGATCCCCGAGTTTGACAACCTTTATCTAGACATGAATGGCATCATCCACCAGTGTTCCCACCCCAACGATGAGGATGTCCACTTTCGAATATCAGAGGAGAAGATTTTCGCAGACATTTTCCACTATCTGGAGGTGCTGTTCAGGATCATCAAGCCTCGCAAGGTATTCTTCATGGCTGTAGATGGGGTGGCGCCAAGAGCAAAGATGAACCAGCAAAGAGGACGGAGATTCAGGTACTGCTGGGTGGTGGTGCCAGACTATAAAGATTATGTTACATATATAAGATCCATTTTGGTTGTGTGTGCGTGTGTCAAAAACCCTCTAAATATGTGTAGATCAGCCAAGGAAGCAGAGGACAAAATAAAGAAGGCATTGGAAAAAGGAGAGGTTCTTCCCACGGAGGCTCGCTTTGACTCCAACTGCATCACTCCAGGTTGTTTTTGATATTTAAGGAAAATCTGTTCTTTTTAATTAGCTTTGGAATTGTGTGTTAAATTGTCGTAACATACCACGATAGGGTCTTATTAATAGATGCTTCAGATGTATGAGGCTTGTATTGTGTCACCTGTGCACTGCCCTTACAGACCCTACAGACAAGATGGTAGCGTTGTAAATTATGTCATTTTGGCTAGGTTCACACTTGGTCCTGAAAGATCGGCTTTGTTTGCAGTGTAACATAGCTAATGAGCGCAGTTTGAAATATACAGTATGGTACTGTGTTTAGTTAAAATCACTGGGATAATTGCCCCTCCCCCCCTCCCCCACACACACACATTCTCCTTCTCCACACTCACCTCCAATAACGTCAATGTTTTTCTAACCAGTTTTGATTCACAACTCCTAATCATCTGAATCCGTGTCTCCTCGCTAGGCACTGACTTCATGGCCAGACTCCAGGAGCATCTGAAGTATTTTGTCAACAGTAAGCTCTCCACCGACAGGACCTGGCAGGGTGTCAGGGTCTATCTGTCAGGCCACGAGGTGCGTGTCTAACTAATCTTAAAGTGAAGGGCAGTTTCGCTTCTTAATTGTCGGCTGGTGCTAGCTTGGCACGCAGGTCTGTTGGCCTTCACTGTCTGTTGGTGCTAGCTTAGCATGCAGGTCTGTTGGCCTTCACTGTCTGTTGGTGCTAGCTTGGCACGCAGGTCTGTTGGCCTTCACTGTCTGCTGGTGCTAGCTTAGCACGCAGGTCTGTTGGCCTTCACTGTCTGCTGGTGCTATCTTAGCATGCAGGTATGTTGGTCCTTCAGAGACATGTATGTGGAATAGCCACACACGTATATCATGTTCGTTTGTACGTCGTTAAACATCATTACAGCAAACTCCCCACCCCCCACCCCCACTGTGGTTCCCTGCAGACGCCGGGCGAGGGCGAGCATAAGATCATGGAGTTTATTCGCTCTGAAAACAGCAAGCCGGGTCACGACCCCAACACTCGCCACTGTCTGTACGGGCTGGACGCAGATCTGGTAAGGCCTCGCTGTGGGTTTGTTTGCGTGCATACTGGTGTAGGCCTACTATGTCTACCCACTCGTAGGTGGAGGTCTAACGGTTCTCTCCTACTGTGTGTGTGTGTGTGTATGTTACAGATGATGTTGGGTCTGACCAGCCATGAGCCACACTTCTCCCTGCTCAGAGAAGAGGTCCGCTTTGGAGGAAAGAAATCGCAGAAGAGGTGTGTGTGCGTGTGCGTGTGCGTGTGCGTGTGCGTGTGCGTGTGCGTGCGTGTGCGTGTGTGTGTGTGTGTGTGTGTGTGTTGATCAACACAACAATTTATAGCTGCTCAACAGGCCCCGATTATTAAGAGCACATTTGAGTATGAAACCTTTCCCGCTGATTGGCGAAAATTGTGTCAAAAATGTGTTTGTGTTTTATAGATGACATTTATTCATGTGACCCATTCGCTCTACGTTTCTCTGCTCTGCCTGGTAACACCTATTCCTGCCTGGACTCTCCTGCTCTGTTCTATTCTGGTCTATTCTATGGTTTTCTAGGATAAGTGCTCCCGAGGAAACTACATTCCACTTGTTGCATCTGTCTTTGATGAGGGAATACATTGACTATGAGTTTTCAGAGCTCAAGGTGAGACACATGACCCCTGTTTGCTATTATTTTATTGTCTCTGCCATGCATTGTGTTGTGGGCTGCTTTAAGACCACTCTGTTCTGAGTGAAAATCGATGTACTTTTTTTCCAGAGTAAGATCGACTTTGAGTATGACTTGGAGCGCATTATAGACGACTGGATATTAATGGGCTTCCTGGTCGGTAACGACTTCATACCCCATCTTCCTCATCTTCACATAAACCACGACGCCTTGCCACTTCTGTACAGGACCTATATCAACACACTGCCTACACTGGGAGGTCAGTGTTTTTAGTGTTTTTTTTTTAATAATTCTAGTAGGTAGGATTTCTAACTTGGAAAGTGCAAGAAGTCCTGTAGCACCTTCAACCACAGTAACTACAAGCTGTAATGTGTGTTCTCTTATCTTTTGTGTTCCAGGATACCTGAATGAAAACGGTCATCTAAACCTCTACAACTTTGAGAAGTATCTGGAGAAGCTGTCTGAGGTGAGGCCTCCGTGTCTAGCGCTGGTTATTTTTTATTTGCAGACAGGGTGACTTTTGAAGATCAGGATTGTTTATCCCATGATAAAATCATATGGGTACAGTGCTACTTTCTCCAGTCTGACTGCTGGCATTATTCTAATTATAATTATAGTTGGATAAAACCTCTCCCTGTCTGCTCCAGTTTGACAGGGACCATTTCAACGACGTGTTTGTGGACCTGAAGTGGTTCGAGAGTAAAGTCGGGAACAAGTACCTGAATGAGGATGCTGGACTGGCTGCCGAGAAGGAGGCGGTCACCAAGGTTACCAAGAAAAGAGAGGTGAGATAAACGAGTGAGATGAACACTAAAACGCACACAATAACATTTCTTTCATGGCTGCGTCCTTCTAATGCGGTGTGTGTGTGTGCGCATCTGTGTGTGTGCGCATCTGTGTGTGTGTGTGTGTGTGTGTGTGTAGGCGGCAGCAGCACTCTCTCTAGCAGCACTAGCTTCGACCAACAAGGCAATGAACTCTGGGAAAGGGGGCGTGTCTTATGAAGACGAAGAGGAGGACGACATGTTTGAGGCGGAGTTTCGACAGTACAAGCGCACGTACTACATGACCAAGTTTGGCGTGGATGTTGTGTCTGAGTGAGTATGCACACACACCATATATTCCTTCTTGGCTTGTCTGAAAGTATGCAGTGCATTCCCATGAGGGAATAAATGTAATCCAGGGAATCGTTTTATTATCTTTGCCTCACATTGTGGTATCTTGTTTTGTAATATCCTGTTTCTTATTCCTTTTTTTTATTACTGTTTTATTGTTGGTTTATCTGTAATTTAATTTTACCATTGCATTCTTTTTATTTTATTAATTCCTTAAATTGTAAAGCACTTTTATGTTTGTATGTGCTATATACACAAAATACTATTACTACTAATGTTATTAAGCATCATTGTGGTTAAATGCCTTTTCTTGTGCAGTGAGTTCCTAGCTGGCCAGGCCAGGTGTTATGTAGAAGGAATCCAGTGGATTCTCCACTACTACTACCACGGTGTCCAGTCCTGGAGTTGGTGAGATCCTCTCCTCTTGCCCCGCCCCACACTCCAGGCGAAGCTTTGCTTTGTGGAGGCAGCTCCTAATCTGCTCTTCTTTCCCGCAGGTATTACCCCCACCACTACGCTCCGTTCCTGTCAGACGTGAGGAACATCTCTGGGTTAATGCTGAACTTTGACCTCGGGAAGCCCTTCATGCCGTTCGAGCAGCTCCTGGCAGTCCTGCCTTCTGCCAGCAAGGATCTGTTGCCCGAGTGTTACAGGGTAACTGGAGCACACGGGCAGATTCACACAGCCAGACGGTAGCGCCGCTCGTCCTGCCAAATGTTTTAACGCCTGCGGTAATGATCCATTTCAGCACCTGATGACGAGTGAAAGCTCCTCCATCATCGAGTATTACCCCGTCGACTTCAAGACGGATCTCAATGGCAAACAGCAAGAGTGGGAGGCTGTAGTTCTCATTCCGTTCATAGATGAGGTACGCTAGCTGCAGCACAGCGCATATAGGAGGCATTTTTTCTACTTGTGTAACCTCAAAGCATGTGTGCTTTAAGGTTACGTGCATCAGTACTGTGTACAGCATGCAGGGCTGTATTTATAAATGCTGTACTTCATAATGCATTTGCAGGCTTTGTAACTAGCTCAACAACTGTTCTGGTATGTTTATAATATACTAAATGATACAGAATGAGGTGTTGGTGATAAATGCTTTTTTGAAAGCCCCTATACACCTTTGGAGAAACCTTTGGAGAAACCAACAAGTCAATAACATAGTAAAAGTATTTTCTGTGTGACCTAGCGATGCTTGCTAGCAGCCATGAAACCCTACAATGATATGATGACACGAGCAGAGAAAGCCAGGAACGGTCATACAGAGTGTGGCGTGTACACGTACGACGCTGACGTGGACTTCACGTACAACTCCACGCTGCCTCAGCTGTTCCCAAACATCACACACTGCCATGTCAGGTACACGCGCACACATGCTGTGGTCCATGTCTGACAACGTGTCTTCAGCTAACATACACACACACACGCTGTCATGGTTTGTTCCCATTAGTTCATGTCTGACAACGTGTCTTCAGCGAACACATGCAGGCGCACACACACACACTCACGAACCACGCAGGATCTTTTAATTTGTGAAAGCATAAATGTGTTTCCTGTTAATATTTCTAAATAACTGCTAAATGTGTGACATGTTTGTTTTTCTGATTAATTTTTCATTGTAAAGCTCTGAATTAATCTAAATATTTCATAAACATATTTAAAAAAATTGTTCTGTAGTAGCATTTGTCAAGCTGAGGTGAAAGGCTGTTGGGGAAAAAAACCAAACAAAAAAAAACCAAATGAAGACCTCACTCGCCAAAGTAATCTTGAGTTCACATAGAACATGGCAGGCTGCAAACCAGTAGACTGCAAACACTTTCTGGACAGCGCTGCAAAAAAGTCTGATGGAATTTGCTATTGTGCTTGCCGACTTATTTTGCCGCGCTGCTCTCGTCCACTAGCATGATATCCTGAACGCAGCATACGGCTGGTCACGCGGTCGTATTTCAGGTGTGTGTGTGTGCGTGCGTGCGTTGTTCTCAATGCAACAGGAAGACTCTTATTCCCATGGACGAGTGGCACGTGTCCGTGGACCACGTCGGGCGACGCATCGACCGCTCGGCCCTCTACTTCTGCGGTTTCCCCACCCTGCAGCACATCAAGCACAAGGTACAGACCGCCCGCTCGCGGGAGTGATTGCTGGCTGTCATTGGAAGCGAGGCTGCAGACGCCAACTGTGGTCTCTCTGTCTCTCCAGTTCTATAAGAAGAAGAGCGGAGTGGTTGTTTTCCAGCAGAGCAGTAGAGGAGAGAACATGATGCTGGAAATTATCGACATCCTGAAGGAGGACCCAGTGAGTCTCTGGAAATCTGGACTTGTTTTTGACTACTAGAGCAATCCTGATCCAGTTTAATATGAGAGAATAATAGTGTTTACTATTTGTCTGTAATATAGTCTTTCCCCCACGCTATAACTGTATTATTATGCTATTCTAAGTCTCTTAAATACCTTTCCCTGCCGTCTGTGTGTCTCTAGTTGTGTGAAGAAGTGTCAGCGCTGGTGCTGGGGAAGTCTGTGTATGTCAACTGGCCCCATCTAGAGGAGGCTCGCATCGTGGCAGTCTCAGATGGGGAGAGCAAGTGAGAACCTGGCCTTCCAAAAGCCACGTAGTCTTGTGCAACTGTACCACGGTGCTGCTCGGATGCTTGGAGTCTTTCATGGACTCCTTCTGCTTGCTTTGCAGGTTTACCCTGGAGGAGCCCCCTGGGGTCCAGAAGTTGTACAGCAGCTTCTCCACCCCTCCCCCCACCCATGTGTCCTATCTGTCTGACAAGGAGCAGAAGGATTGGGTGAAAGACGTTCAGGGGCTCACAGAACAGTAAGGACCATGCATGAACAGATGTAACGCTTTGACTGCTCGATTATGGAACAATATCACAAACACTATTATGTTGGTCAATATTGAAAGCACCATTGTGTTGCAGTTACTGCACTGACAATGAATTAGTGAAACAAATAAACAGTGAAAACACCTATAATTTCCCTTAAAACTATTCCTATTGATCTTTAACTTTCACCCCGGGTGGAGAAAAAGTGCACGTCAGAACACAAAACAAAATACGAGTTTCTCTTCTCGATTGATGTTGTTTTTGCAAAACTAAAATCGCATTTCATTCAAATTCGATTAATTGCACAGCCCTACGCACATACATAACGTAGATCCTCTTTTGAACACACTTCCACAGTTTCTTGAAGCGGAAGGGCATTTATATCAACGAGACAGTGGTGGTTCTGTATGGTCAATTGCTGACTGGGAAAAAGTACGTCCCCAGAGCTGATGGAGCAGTCCAACTTGAGAAACAGTGGGCCAAACAAGTTCTGCCTTTTGCCTATCAGACCGTGGTTAAGGTATGGATGGGCCCGCAGACACACACACACAAACACAAACATTGGCAGAACAGTACCACTTTTCTATTTGTTAAAACCACTTAAAAAAACACCTATCTTTCAGGACATCAAAGCCTTTGACTCATCTTTGGCCCGCTTTAAGACCTTAGAAGATTTGTTTCCCCCGGCGACCACTGTCTTCATGGTGGGAAATCCCTACTATGGTGCCATGGGCGAGGTACTGTAACCCACTTCTCTTTCTGTAATGCCTACAGAAGCTGTTTAGCATCGTTAAGGCCCATTTATGCTTCTGCTTCAAAGCTAGGGCGTAACCGACGTGTGACGCGTACCTCTCCAGAAATGTAACCGACCGACCGTCCGTTATAACAACACCATATCCTTCATGCATGCACAGACTCCCTTTGACAATCCTGGTATAAATATTAGATTAGCTGGAAAGAAAAGTTTTTAGACTAGCCTACTGCATAACAAGTTAGGGATTTTCCTTGGATTTCCATGTTCTATGGGCAGAAAAAAGCGGTCTTTTAAAAATACTATTTGGTGTAACTAAGATTTTCTGTAAATAAATATTTGTATATGCTTATGTCAAAACGTTTTACACTCTATTAGTGTTCTATCGGGAGCCAAAACGGGTGTTTATCTATGGCAGTTCCTTGTTCAGGCAGCAAAATTCGTTTTTTGAAAAGAGTATTTTGTGTCGGCACAGATTGTATCCGATGATATATGTTGGTGTTACTAAGAGATTTGCTGGAAATAAATATTTTAATGTTTATTTTAAAACATTCACACTCAATGTGTTCTAACTCGGATGCATACAAGACGTGGCACTTCCGCATTTTACCGCTTTGCATCAATCGCACGCGCGGTCAACGCGCACAGGTCTGCCCTGCCGACCCAGAAGTATACGCCGTAGCTGACGCCGTAGTCTGGACGTAAGGTTGACGCAGAAGCATAAATTGGCCTTTTAGGCTGCTGTGATTAGTGGTCCGTAGTGCAGAGAAAATAGAAAACAAATGAGAAACCTTGAGATGTCCTTCAGCTGCTTTCCTACTTCCTGAAATAGGTGCAAGACTCCAGTGACGTCATCAAAGAGGGACGGGTGAGAGTGGTTTTCAGCGTTCCGCCTGAACCTCAGCTAGACATGTTAATCCAGAACCAGCATGTAAGAGATTTGCACGCCACACGCACACGGGATATATATTTCTTACCTCAATATTTCCTATCTCTCTTTATCTTTAACGTTATGTGTGTGTTGTGATTTCTAGAGATACAGTGTGAGGTACAGTCCCGGATACATTCTGGCGTCCCGCCTCGGTATCACAAGCTACCTCGTATCGCGCTTCTCAGGAAGCATCTTCATTGGCCGAGGCTCCAGGAGGAAGTAGGTGTTTGCTTTCAGAAACGCCTCCTGCGGTTCAGCCTTTTTAAGATGAATAGGATTGTTGTAAAATGATTGTAAAAGAGGCTTCTTACAGTGTACATAGTTAAATAAGCACTGTTGTCTCAAAACCTAAAATGGCTCCAAAACCAGAATGCATCTAGTTGCTACAGTTTCCTTGCTTTGTCGCCTGTAACCTCTGGACACCACGCTCTTCCCCTTTGCAGTCCCTGTGGGGAACAGAAGGCCAACGTGGGCCTCAACCTGAAGTTCACCAAGAAGAACGAAGAGGTACCCGGCTATACCAAGAAGACCGAGAAGGAATGGCTCTACTCTTCTGCTGTCGAGGAGTTGCTGGAGGAATACCTGGACAGGTAGGAGAACAAAGGTTTAGGCCTTTTTGTTTACTTCCTGTTAGCATTGTGGAATGAATTGGTTCCTGAGTGTCAGTACTGTCTTTTTACGATTATTCTGCACATTATGAATATCTGTTCATAATAAATGTATGCTCTCTTAAGATTTTCTGAAGTGTTTGACTGCGTGGCCAGGAACAGTCATGATGACATTTTTTACGAGGACGACATCTGGCCCAGTGAAGACCAGAACGGGTAAGTGCTCGCACGCACTCACCCATACCAGACCACATAAACACACAGCATTCTTAACTTTCCTACAAACTGAGTCGTGTCTACGCGGCACCACATTCCCCTTGCAGGGCAGAGAAGGTTTCTGAGATCACTTCCTGGTTGAGGAGCCACCCGGTCAGCTCCATCAGCAGAGCGTCATGTGACCTGCAAGTGCTGGACTCCGCCATAATCGAGAAGATCGAGGAGCAGGTGGAGAGGACCAAGGTAATCACCGTGACGTCAACAGTTGCGTGCGTTACTACCGTAGTAACTCCAATTACGGTGGTTTCATTACAAGGTTTTACGGAGTACCTGTTTATTAATTAAAATACAATGCATTAAAAAGAAGTTATATTTAAATGGACTTTGTTTAAAGACATTTAGCCACACTAGGGTGGTTTCATTACAGGGGTTTACAAAGTAATTTTTTATTAAATAAAACACAATGTATTAAGTAGAAGCTACTTTTAAATGGACTTTGTTTAAGGACATTTAGCAACACTACGTCACTAATGTTTTCTTGTTATGTGTAACTCCCTCGTCTCACTCTCTCTTGGCTTCTCCCAGGTGAAGAAGAACTCTAAGAAAGTGCGGGTGACTGTCAAGCCTCATCTGCTCTTCAGGGTGAGTGTTCTGTCTGAATATGTGTTAGTGAGGATATGGATCAAATATATGGCTGTGCAGCCAATTTATCTCTCTGATTCAGCTGCTGGTTCTTAAAGATAGATGTATAATTTGTCTTATTTATTTGTGTACAGCATACAGTATGTTTAGTTTGAGTACACTTTTTCCCCTTGGCCATGTTGTACTGTGTGTGACTAAATAATGCTAAAGTAGAGGTATTTATTTTTTGTGTGTGTGCGTGCAGCCCTTGGCGCAGCAGCAGGGGGTGATTCCAGATCCGGATGCAGTGTACCAGCTGTTTGACCGCGTGGTTAACATCCGGGAGAGCTTCTCTGTGCCGCTGGGTCTCCGGGGCACCGTCACAGGCATTAAAGGAGGTGAAGAGAGACGGCCTTATGGACGTTTTGTTCCCATCAATGGAGACGTCCTTTAATGTGCATTGAGTTCTAATCCGGTTGCCTGCCACAAATTGAAATAAAAATCTGCAACCTTTTAAGCAGCCCTGTTTTTAAAAGTTGTGGTATAGTTAGTACTAATAGATCACTTTGTAGCATGATGTGTGGAAGCACACACAAACTGCCCTAACAGTAAAGCTCTGTGTGTGTGTGTCCAGCGGACCGCGAGGCAGAGGTTCTCTACGAGGTGGTGTTCGATGAAGAGTTCGCAGGGGGACTCAGCTTAAGGTAATTGGTGGGGTGGAGCTTTGTGTTGAGCTACCATTTTAAACAGCTTTCTCTTTTCCTTCTTCCCCGTAAGTTAGATTATCTGAGCGTTCAGAATGGTCATAAACGATTCTGAGCGCTCCTCTGATGCGCCTCCCCAGGTGCACGCCCGGCCGAGGATACAGGCTCCCGCCGTGCGCACTCATCAACCTGTCCCACGGAATCAGGGTGGAGCAGGGCGCCCACAAGCTCACCGCCGTCGTCAAGCCCCAGCCCGCCTCACACTCTCAACGGCAGCCGCCGCCGCCGGGCCTCAACCACTCGCCTCGTTCGCCGTTCATACCCACGCAGGTAAACGCATCTGCTGTCAGGCAGGGAGCACGCGCTTCCTGTCAGCCATTTTGTGGTTTAAGTGATGTAAATGATATCCTCGTTTGCTGCGCTATTCTTTTCCCTCTGCCTAGCATAACCACAAGCAGAACATGGCGAGGATGGACTCCCCGGGCAACAGGAACAAACAGGCCAGGGTATGGAAGTCACCATAGTTGCATGTATTTTTAATTTACTTTTATTATGAATTGACGTTATTCTCTTCCCTTTCCTGTGCTAGGGTAAAGATGAGTTCAGTAACGCATGGCAAAACTCTGGCCTGCCCCACAAACCTCCTGCCCACTGGCACGACAACGTAAGTCAGCTTGTTTTTGTTTAAAAACAAAAAAAATGTATTTACTTACTTCACTATTTTAGTAGCGAATGCAGCTGTGTGATAACCCGTGATGTTTTCTTTTCCTAGGAAGGACAATCCCAACAAGGAAAGAACCACCAACACACACCCTCTAACAAGGTTGTGAGTCGTACAGTACACAGTCCATGGCTCTACGGTCTCTATAGTGATTGTGCGTCACTGATTCCTCTGACTGCTGCCATTTGCAGGTTCCTAATAGTGGCATCAGATTGTTGAAGAGGAATGAAGACGTTAACTCCCTCCCAAAGAACACAACCAGCAATGTACAGACATCTTTTATTATGTCTAACTATGTTTACATATCCACACTATGGACTCTTATTAAGCAGAACACCAGTCAAAACATGTATGCATGTTACTCAAAGTCCTCCAAAAAGGCCACACATAATCTTCAAAATTGGAACGTTTGCAAAAACAGTTTTCCTTTCGCTTTACGTTTGCTGCGAACAAAAGCAAGCTGCTTGAGGCAGTTCTCGGCGAACACACATTGACGCTGGACGACCGGTGACAGTTTAAATCTAATATATAAACTGTTGACACAAAGCAAACATGTTCTCTGCAAATGTTGTTCACCAATTCTGAACGCACCTCAAGTTTGTGAACAAAATGTTGCCATGTACTGTGGCAGTACAAATGAACCAAAGTGCAAAGCAGTACTTCCATGTTATTTTTTTAGTAAAGTGACTTTCCTCTGCAAGGGATCAAAACAAAAATGTTATCCCCGTTTTAGGCTTCATCTGACTTTGAAGCTCTGATCGCAAACCTTAAGATCTCAACGGGCAACCAGCAGCATCCCCCACTTCCTCCTCCACAGGAGCCCAGCAGCCAATCAGATGGCCCATTGTCCCCACAGTCCTTTGCAATGGTGAGTTGCATGCTTCTGTAAAAGGCCAGGCTTATAGCATTCAGCTGCTAGTATAATGCTCATTGTTACAAAACTCAATATGATGATGATGATGATGGTGGCGAGAGATTAATCTCTATTCTCGCTTCCGCTATAGAAGGGGACAATGGTGCTGAAGGAGATGCTGAAAATTGACAGTTCTGGAAGTCCCGCCTCCCAAGATCCTGTGCTTGCTGGAGGCCAACAGCCAAACAGGAGACGCTCTGGCAAGAAGCTAGGTACACAGTGACCACACTCGCTGACACACATTCCCACTACTGAGAATGTGAGCCACCATTTCCTGTGACGATGTAACAGCTACTCTCAAAATCTTTAAAACAAAATCCAAATACTTTTCTTATCTTAAGTGACGTGCGTTGAGTGAAATGGCAGGGATATCTTGCACAAGCTTGCTTCTATCATATTGCCTCTAGACAGGGCGATTAGACCGCTAGACTTTTAAAACTAAATAACTGGTATTTATGCCACCAGTCGCTGATGTCACCACTGCTGTTGACCTATATGCCACCCCACCCCTCCCCCATCCTCTAGCGGCGAAGATGACATCCCCCCAGGCCGAGTCGCCCCCCGTCCTGTCGTCTACGCCCCTCAGCGCATCCAACCAGGCCCTGCCCGTGACGTCTGAGCTGACTCGCTTCTGCCTTGGGTTGGGCATGGCACCGCCAGAGTTCAGCTTCATACGCAACAGACAGGTAGGCTGGGCCAACGCTCCATGTGTTCATTCACACTGCCTTCAGAGGAGAGAGAGCACTGTACCTATGTACCTATGATTTCACCACCACAGCCCTGGTTCCTTTATGGCTTTCACAAATGGCTCACAAGGTACAGACAGAAATATATGGAACTATTGAGTGTATCAAGGCACACCCAGTGCCTAGCCCAGGTAATATGAGCATAAACGGCAATATACGCAGTGTGTGCACATTTTATTAAAGGTACTACGTGGAGTTTTATGCAAGCAATACCGTAATGTTACCCAGAGTGAAGAGCTGCCTCTCCACTGAGTGTGTGTGTGTGTGTAATGAAAATAATATTGGAGAGACAGTAACTTTAGTGTATTCAGAACAACAGGCATTGCAAAATACGTAGCAATGAGTAATATAACTGTAAGTCTCTGTATCTTAAATTATTTAGAATCCTTATAATAAAACTGCAATGTGTTTCTGATTTTCTTAATTGGGACATGTAGGTGCATCTCAAAGACATGAACACTATTTGGGAAATTACGGGAAACCGCTTAGAGTGCCCCTTACCGACGAGGATAAAAATATCTTTATTATTTTTATCACTTCAGTAAATAACACTGGTATAGTTTAAGGTCAAATCATAACAAACTCCCTCAGAAGCTTTGCCCCACACATTTAAGCACATTGTGAAGCCGAGGGCATTGTTGTTGTGAGCGGTGTTGGCCACTTTGTTTGTCTTCCTATTTACGGAGCCAGGGCTGTGTAGAAGTACCAGATACCTTTTCACAGTAAGCTAGCAAAAATGCGAGGAGATATTCAATGACGTTGCTTACAATTGGCTTTCAATACCTTTTAACATGGTGCTGTTGTCCCATTGTTGCACAGGGTCTGCTGGTGTGTCAGGTGAAGCTGCCCACGGGGCTACAGGTGCACGGTCCACAGTGCCCGTCTGAAATTGAAGCCAAGGAGAAAGCTGCCCTCTTCGCCCTCCAGAGACTGGTAACACACTAGCGATGCACCGATCTGTGTTTTTATTTTATTGAATGTTTTATACAGATAGCGCAAATCAACCGATTTTATACTTTTTATATGTAATATTCATGAACATAACATCAATTTTTAATCTATTATACTAGGAACCTTACAACAATACGTGACCTAATATACCAGGAACCTTACAACAAAACGTGACCTAATAATATACCAGGAACCTTACAACAATACGTGACCTAATATACCAGGAACCTTACAACATGCATGACCTAATATACCA
>JAODUH010064649.1:0-17189 GCA_027564835.1 Typhlichthys subterraneus
CTTTAATGTACCTAGGCTATTGAATGGGTCACTAAAACCATTGCCCTCCCAAATTTTCTGAGCAGGAGCCGTCCCTGGTTTTAATTAATATACATTTTGCAGTTGACCACGCAGTGAGGGCTAAACCATATATATATTCTTCTTCTTCTTTTAACTGCATTGACTTTCACATAATATTTCGTGGTATCACATAGCATCATCGGAACACTGCGGTTTATAATCCAGCGTGTCTGTTTGTTGTAAATTGAGTGTCTATTTCTCGTCAGTGTGCCAGGAGACTGTATGGGAGGCATTCAAGGTCTTCTGGGGCCGGCTCCCGAAGGAGGAAGAGTACCAGAGCTGGATTAGCCGATGCCAAGAGGGCGCAGTTTCTGCAAAAGATATTGGCATCTACTTCAGCCAATGAGTGGAACATCATGCTCTGGTTCAGCGCGTGAGTAGAGATCGTGCTGTCTTCACAGATGTGGATTAGTTGTAGTGCAGAAACGTATTAATGCTGCAATCTCCTTTTTCATTTTAGAGAACAGCAGAGAAAGAGCTCAAAAGGTAACGACAACTTGCTCTGAGTTAATATTTATTATTGTTGATTGAATTTTTTTATCTGGTGTGAAAACATTTTTTCTCTGTAGTGAGCCTACAAAGTCTTGGAACCATATGTGCAGGTAAGGTTGTTCTCCTACCTTACCTGTGCATATTTGACACGTTATCCATTATCTATTATCCATTATATTATTACAACAGTTTAATATTCCCGCATGTGTCCACACATGAAACATAATGTGAACACCTATGCAAGTGTTTTGTCCAAAGCATTGCTTTTCCACAATGGAACTCACGGTTCCTTGATTGTGTCCGGACCATCTGACAGCCTCTAACATAACTTAATAAGTGCGTTTCTGTTTGCATACCTATTGTCACATGCAGATGCCTGAATGTAGACATATCATTCAGTTCTATGCGGAGACTGATGACAGTTTTCCAAGTTATGTGGTCTTCCCTCTCGTACAGTATATTACCAGTAGATGCAGACCCTAGATCAGGGGTGGGGAATCCTGGTCTTGTAGACCCACTGTCCTGCATGTTTTACGCATCTCCCTGCTCCAACACACCTGATACAAATGAATAGCTAGTCAGGCCCATTCATGTGAATGTGAAACAACCCGTTTGTTTGAAACGTGTTGGAGCAGGGAGACTGCCGCTAATCTGAAACATGCAGGGCAGTGGGACCCCAGGAGCAGGGTTGGGAAACACTGATCTAGGTTCCTTTAATTCTTCACTGTGTAATGACTGCACCGCAGCAATGTTGAGTGACAGTTGACCTTTCCATAGCACACCGAAACCGGAGACACTGGCGACGTCGGAGACACCAGAGAAAGCGGGGCTTCCAGAGGAAGGTTAGTGTGTGTCCTTGACAGCCCTCCTGGCCTGGCCTCGTGAGGCCATCCTGGTTTTGTGAGGTTTCTTGTGAGAGTAAGTTTTGCCGCAAGAATCAATCTGGAACCTCTCAATTCAAAGGCGTGTATGTCATAAAGGCCGTGATAATACATTCAGCCAAACATCCTTACGTAATTGGACTGAATCAGTATGTTTAAAATCATATCAATCAATGCGTGAGTGTGCATGTGTGTGTGTGTGTGTGGCTTACCGTGGTGAGCACAGGACAGTCTAATCGGTGTCCATAAAGCGTCATCCACTCCCAGTAAACATTCTGACCACCCATACAGAGACCAGAGCTGGCCTCCCAGCAGGGGTGGGGGAGCGGGAGGTGAAGGAGGCTGCCGTGGTTACAGATGCTAGCCCAGTGAGTACATGTACGCACGCACGCACGCACGCACGCACGCACGCACACATTTACATACGCACACGCACATTACCAATGTCACTTGATCTACTCATGAAATGGTGAGGTCCTGTTAAAGTGTTGACCTCCCTGGGTCCAGCTGGACAACGACATCGCCGTGGCGCCCCCCGTCCTGGAGCAGGCTGTGAAGCTGAGCATCCTACTGACTGGAGAGAGCTTCAGCGAGGAGCTGAAGAACCAGACCAGCACCCAGCGTCAGATCCTCACCAGACACTTCATCAGAAAGGCCAGTCCGTGTCTCTGGCTGTCTGTGTCTGTCTGTCTCCCTCCCCCCCCCCCCCTTCTCTCTCTCTCTCTAGTTTTAAGTAAGCTTTATTATCATGCCAGTTATTGCAACAGTATTGCCAAAGCTAGAGGGCAGGTAGGTAGCGCTCAACAAACTCAACACCATTACAGATGATAAAAGAACACAGTAATAACAGCAGTGATCGTAACGTTAAGAACGATAACAGCCGGTATCATTTAAAAGACACAGAAAAATAACGTCTGTCAGTCTGTTGGGTTTTTATTTCCTGCGCCTCTATTTCTCTTCTTTTCTCATCTTCATCATGTCTCTCACATTCTTTTACCTTTTTCTCTTTCCATCTCTTCATCTTTTTCTTCTTCGCTGGTGCGCTGCCTTACTTGACACCTTACTGTAAATCCCTGTCTTTGTTCATTGCTGTCCACTGCTTTCTTCTCTGTTGCTCCATCTTCACACACCACCTCCTATTCGTCCTCTAGCTCTCTGGTGGGTCCCACCTGGGCCTCGACGGTCTTGTTTTACGGCCTGTGATGGACGGGTTGTTACTTTTAAGATGGCGCTCTTTAACGGCCATGCTAGTGGAACCCAGATGGCTGGGCTGATGTTCAGAAACACTTTGACCTGCACACCTTTTAGCTAGATGGCTAGTAAGGTTGTATTGAGCACAATGCTTTATGGCGCACCTTGGGAAGAGATGAGCGCAGGTGTGCATGTATGTGCGCGCAAATAAACCTATTCTGTACATGTGGACTTAACTCACGCACAGATCATGTGGCGGGGCAGAGTACGTGTTTCCAGAATAATATTTGACACAATTACATTTTGATATTTAGGATGAGTATCTGAGGTGTGTGTGGGATATCTGGTTGTGCATGTACTACGCATGTTTACAACACGGGAAAGAAGGACTTCCTTGTAATCTCTGAATTCTCATTCTCCCATGAGACCTGGATATGAAGTATATGCAGTATATGAAAGATCATATACTGCATATATATCTTTCAGTATATGAAAGATCATATACTGACAGACACACAGAGGAAAGCAAGCTCACGTGCCTTAAATCCATTATACTTGTATAATTCTCTGTGTTTATTGTTGTACAGTGGAAAAATGTCTGGAGGACATTGAGCCTAACAGAGGCCAGATTATGAAGCATGTGTCTGTGTTATGGGCGCTTGGGGCTGGTTTCTTGTAGTGTTCAATTCATATTGGTAACCTTAATGCAGTAATAACAAAAACTATCATTTGATTATTTCATAATCAAGTAAAATTGCATGTACACTGCAGTTACAATACAGCACTCTGTGAACTGAAACACATTTCAGTGCATTTAATGTGAAATCCCATGCTTGGTCCAATATCATAACATTATAATTTTTATTATGGTTATCTGAAATTTTAAAATGAAATAGTTTTTCCTTGATAATATTCCATTTGTGTATGTGTGCATATTTTATATATTTAGTCTTTTTGACAATATTGAATATATATATATATATATGGCAGTAATACTTTTCCTGCTTCGTCAAACAAGTAGCCTCTCACCTTTGCAGCCTCAGGAGCAGTGTAATTTCCCCTTATAAAAAGTCTGGTCCCTGCTCTTCATGTGGAGGTGTTTGTCTTTACAGATTGAGGAGGCCCTGGAGAGGATGCCTGGCTTTAAGTGCGTCTCTGTGCTGGACATAAGGTCAGTCGTTTGCCCTGCGCCTGTGTCTAGGACAAGAGGGAGAAAACACTTTTTCTTGGCCCAACTGCCAGAGTAGGGCCCCGATCACACTAGAAACGCATCGCCAGCAAAACCATTGTTTTCCGATGTTAGGGCGCACCTGGCGTGCGCTGTTCTCTGGAGCCGCGCGTCGCGTTTTTCTAGAGTTTTTTTAGACGTGCATAAAAGTTAAAATAATATCATCTTCTCAGCACAAGGCGTGGAGTCGCACTGCTCGTCAATGTAATACTTGGCCCAGTCAACCAATCTTTTTGGCTTAGGCAACAAATCTCTGTGTGATCGGGGCCTTTTCAAAGCACTTTTAAATAAGCTTTCTACACAGACATATCCTATCTTGACTGTGCCTATAGATCTTCTAGGTAGATGTATCCTAGCTTGACTGTGCCTATAGACCTTCTAGATATATGTATCCTATCTTGACTGTGCTTATAGACCTTCTAGGTAGACGTATCCTAGATTGACTGCGCCTTTAGACCTTCTAGGTAGATGTATCCTAGCTTGACTGTGCCTATAGACCTTCTAGGTAGACGTATCCTAGATTGACTGTGCCTAAAGGCTTTCTAAGTAGATGTATCCTAGCTTGACTGTGCCTAAAGGCTTTGTAGGTAGACGTATCCTAGCTTGACACAAGCTATAGGCTTTTTAGGTAGACGTATCCTAGCTTGACTGTGCCTATAGACCTTCTAGATAGACGTATCCTTGATTGACTGTGCCTAAAGGCTTTCTAGGTAGATGTATCCTAGCTTGACACAAGCTATAAGCTTTTTAGGTAGACGTATCCTAGCTTGACTCTCCCTAAAGGCTTTCTAGGTAGACGTTTCCTAGCTTGACTGTGCCTATAGGCTTTGTAGACAGATTTGTATATAGCTTGACTGTGCCTCTGGTTTTTGAAGGCCTCAGAGGGATGCTCAAGGGTGAGTAGTCCAACTAGTCGTTGCCAGTAGACAGACCCACCCTGTCTGAAAAAATGACTTAAAGAGCTTGGCTGCGTCTAGCTCGTCCTGTTGTGCAGTTAAGCCTGCAGGTCCCAAGCTAGTTTTAGCACTGAGATGTAGTGAATGCACATGTACAGCTGTTTGCCTGTGTGTGCGTGTGCGATACACTCCAGACTGGGTGTGGTTTACCTGACACCCTGTTCACGTGAAGGCACATTCACAGGGTGTCAGGGCTACTGGTGTTAAAGAGTAACCGCACCCTAGATAGATAGAGAGAGAGAGAGAAGGTGGTCTTATATGGAGAAGATTAACATGGCTTTATCGCACCTACTGCAGCCTTTGGAGCAGGGTTAGAGATGATGGAGGGCATGAAGGAGATGGAGGGGGTAATTATGGTCAAATCTGCAACTGTTCTTAGAGTCCATACTACAAACGGAGAGGATTTACAGGGCATAATCTTTATAGTCGCTCTCATTTTGCACATTTCTATCCATTAATTGGTCATTAAACCAATAAAATATAAATTTCACTGCAGGTTTGTAGACATACTGCTGTGTTTGAGCACCAATCCCAAGGCGCATCATTTACTACAGGAGCAGATCTTTCTCTCTCTCTCTCTCTTCCCCCCCAACACAGATTTAACCAATCTGTGGTGTGTTTATAGCTAACAAGGGAAAACGGGATCTGCTGCTAAATGGGGGCTGATTATATGGCCGGGACAAGCTCAGTCATTCGCCAGAGCCTTTACAAACTAGGTCAGAGGGAAGCAGCACTCTCAGTAGTCAAATGAAGGTTGATGGATTGCTTTTTCCAAGGCCTGGAGTCATATGTGAGGTTTCTATGTTTATTATTGACTTGGCCATTTGGAACTATAATCACCAGCCACATTGTTAGCGGGTCCTGCATCGGGCGAGCCATCGTTTAACCGAGAGAGCACTCTACGGCTCTTTTAGCGGTTTGGATGTTGAATGGAAGGGATGCCCAAACCATTATCCTCCAGGATGTCTCCTCCTCATCCAGAGCGATGTGAATTACTGAATGCATTAACCCAAGCTGACACAAGGGGGAAACTGTTTGCAGTGGCTGGTTGGAGTGGCAATGGAGTTATGTTAATTTGAGTGCATTACAAAGTTTATTAAAGGTATAGTCTGCTATATATTAATAAATGTTTTTGTCAAATTCAACAAATTATCTCCTTGCATTTCGCAAGATACCGTTCACTGTGCGTGTTGAAAAAAATAATCTGATACTTCCACACAGCCCTGGCTCCGTAAATATGAACATAAACAAAGTGGTGAACATCACTTGTCTCAACGAAGCCGTAGCACTACGCTTTGTTTCACAATGCATTTTGACGTGTGGGTCGCCGCTGCTGAGGACCGCGGAGCTCCAAGTTAGCAAGAATGACTGACGCTGCCTGTAATTGAATGGTTTATGTAAATACTATGGTTTTACTGAAGATGGTTACTTACTGCAGCTTTAACCAAATGTATGTATATGGTTGCGTTTGACACGTGACTCGCTCGTTTTCACGGCAGCCGTGATTGTGTGTTGGTGGACTACGCTGTCACGGTGACAGTGGGCGGGATCGGGGTGAGCACGGAGCAACTAGACTACCTGACCCTGCAGTCCAATCGAGTGGAGATCTCGTACCGCCCGGTGGAGGGCCGTTCGACGGTGGTGGAGAAGCATGTTAACGGTAAGCGTGTTATTTCAGTGACATTAATTGACATATGTGAGCTTTCTCTGGTGTGTCCGCCCCTTACACTCTGAACGCACTAAGTGCAGGCATGGAGGGAGAGACAAACAAATCAAAAGTCATGAATAAAGGCATATATATACACACACACACACACACACACACACACCGGTATAGCGCCCATCATGGATGTGTTGTAAGAAGTAGATGAAGCGTGTCAAAATGGCAGCCATTCATTTCAGATATAGCTGCTCGTCCTGCACGTACGATGGAGATTGGGACCAATGCAGACTGGATAAGGAGTTTCTGTGCCCGCTACGCCTTCACAAACCCATGCTCATGTCTTTTTTCTTCATTAATGAAGAATGGTTTGGGCAAAACCAGCATTTGGCTGTAGTTCCGCTGTTGGTCACCAGGAGCAGCGTGACAGGCCCTTCCTCCTGGGGCTTGTTTTGGCCTGCTAAGGGTGAGCTCACCAGAGATGGGGGGGGGGGGGCAGTTGACACGAGACACAGTGGGTTGATATTATTATGTTATTGCAGCGGATTCTGAAACACTAATAGTTACATTTATTTTCTATCGGTCTGCTCTTTCAGCTGACAAAGGGGCCATTTTTAATCAACTCAATACCAGTCATCAGTTATATAAGTGTGTAATTATTAATAGCTCTTCCTAATAGAGTACACCACAAAGTCTTTTTGAATTCCGAGCTCCTTCAGTCTGTTATTTTGGTTCTCTCCCAGTGTGCGCTTTCCTACTTTAGTCTCATTGCCAAGGCCAGCCTGGTGCCAATCTCTGCTCATTTATATTTCACCTCATGTTCTGAACTCTGCAGTCTACCTTCTTTGTGTCATCTTTTTGTGTCACATCTTGCACTCCGTGTCAATACACCTATACTTATTTACCCAGGTGGGACTCCAGGGGTCTTCAACAGGGGGTCCGAGACCCCTAGGGGGTCCTCAGAGGTAATACAGGGGGTCCTCCAATTTATTTATTTATTTATTTATCTCACACGTCCAAAAATGTAAGTGTGAGAAAAGCTACATTAACATAAATGCAACCTGTGCTATACATTTATAAATCTGTAAATATGATTTTAATGACTTATTTATTGGGCTACTTGTTTTTTTTTTTTTTTACATGGCAATTTAGGCCGCCCTAAACATTATTGTTGGCCCGGCAACTAAATATTTTATACCATATGTGATGGGGGGACAAGTGCTCCTTCGCCCAAAAAACGTTGAAGACCTGATCTGATGTATTCATCGAGTAAGCAGGTTAGTTAGGCCAGGCTCCCTTCCCAACCCGGATCCCACCGGGCGCGATGGCGCTGCGGTCCTACTCCGACGCGGGATTGTTCCGTCTTCTCGAGGCGTCAGCTTTCACCGGCAGCATTTCAGGAGCGGAGCGCTGCGAGGCAGCTGTATTACCGAGATCAGAAAAAACAACCTGGCCTGTCTGACATGGATTAACTTTCACTCTTAAAACTACTGCAATTAAATTCCACACCTTGTCCTTTTTGTGGAATTGTCCCATAAAGAGGATTTGTGGTGTCATATAACACTGTCTTTCAACTTATAAAATGAACCCCTTCTCGTCCCAGATGTCAAAGTCTTCTCACACTTTGTTTTGCACACAATTTCTATTGTGGTTTGTATTCGAGCTCTGCGGCTTGGACTCAGCATCCTGGCGTCTGTCCGAGGGCTTGCGGGCACAGCTTGGCCCGACGCCCCAGCGTCGGTGGTAACGCGGAAAGAGCTTTGGCCAGCGGGGACACGTTTTGAGGCCGGGGCCGAGCGCTGAGTCGGGGGGGGCTTCCTCTTGTTGTAAAGCACAGCTCAGCATGAAAACTGTCACCATGGCGACAAAGAGAGACTAGTCTAGCTCGCAGTCTAGCTTTTCAGCTCGCAACCCCCAAAATAACACTACCACGTGATCCCCGCTATCCCCAGAGGTGGTGGAAGCAACTATTGCCATAATATTATTTGATAGTGTTTTAATATGCTAGTAACAGAATACATGCAAGTAATAAACTGTACTACAGCTACCAGATGTGGCTAAAATATGCAATTTCTAATAATTTTAAAACGTTATTTAATTTCTGAAAATCATCTTGTGACCCCCTCCGCTGTGTCTCGTCACCCGCCGGAGGTTCCCGACCCCCACTTTCAGAACCACTGTAGCTAGTCTATGCAGGTAACACGGTCCATAATGGTCGACCAGAGTGGGATGCTGCTACAGTATAGAGCATATTGATTTGAGTGAACTGAACTGACTTGCAGTTTCTTTGTCTCACGTGGTTCCACAGAGTCAACTGAGGCAGCGCCCCGTCCATGGACACACGGTGAGTCAACCTTGGCCTGCAACTAAGCTTCACAGTCCCCTGGACCTGTCTGGAAACACAGCTGCACACGTGCAGGAGATGCTGATTGGTGTAAACTGACGGGCCCTTCATCTCAGAGCCATGGACAGAACAGAGTCACAGTGTTGTGTGGTGCAGACCGCACCACACAACACACTCTCACATATCTCGCGTATTAAAGGGAAAAGTGTTTTTATTTTGATCGAGTTCAAATATCTGCAATTCTGCAACATCGCTGACTGCACCTTTAATGCAGACTCCCTCTAGTTGTTCACCTCTGGACAGATAATTTGAAAGTAGAGTACTGTATATAAATACTACTGTGAGGAGTTCTTGACTATTAGGAGTTATCCAGACTAGAACATTGTACATGGGAGGAGCTCATTACTACAACCTTTGGTGATTAGATCAGCTTTTGCTTTAATAATCCACTGCTATTCTGGCGCAGGGTTTACAAAGCCACCATGGCCAGCAAGGCCGTGAATGCACGCGCTTCCTTCTGCACGTGTGGTGCTGTGTGTGGGGAAACGTGTGTGTTTTATAGAACGCGCTTTGCATTTCTCTGTGCATGATTGTGGGCAGCATATGGGAGTCGACGTCCTGACCATTCTACATCATTCCACACAGTGTTATTTCTAGAGGACTGACTGTTTGATAGGCTGCTTATTTAGAGGTCTACTGTCACCACGTTCTGTCTCCCCAAGTGATTATATGGGTGTTATTGCGTTCTTAAGGAGAGTCCCTTTAATTCAGACTTATTCTTCTCCCGCTTATCCGGAGTCGGGTCGCGGGGGCAGCAGCTCCAGCAGGGGACCCCAAACGTCCCTTTCCCGAGCCACATTAGTAAGCACTGACTGGGGGATCCCGAGGCGTTCCCAGGCCAGTGTGGAGATATAATCTCTCCACCTAGTCCTGAGTCTTCCCCGAGGACTCCTCCCAGCCGGACGTGCCTGGAACACCTCCCTAGGGAGGTGCCCAGGGGGCATCCTTACCAGATGTCTGTACCACCTCAACTGGCTCCTTCAGACTTCATCTAGTTAGAGTTCATTTAATTGTAGTGTATAATTTGTGCAGCCTGTTTTAGATTTGTACTAACTAGTACTTTTACCATAAACGTTGTATTACGCCAGGCAAACTAAACCAGTGGGTCTGTGATACAGGTCAAGCCAGTGGTCAACGAGGCATCAGAGAGCCCCATCATCATTCTGCCACAATCCGCTGAGCCCCAGGCAGGGCTGGGGAATGAGAATTATGTCATCCTTCTGGAGGAGAGTGCCAACAAAGCTCTTGAGCCAGTTCCCGCCAACGCAGCCACAGCTGATGGTGAGTGTTATACAGACACACCACACAATGAAAATAAGACACAAGTCAGAACGCAGTGCACGTGCACTTCTCGCGCTCACGTGTACACACGCGCGCACACACACACAAGCACTTTTGTTTTGTAGCCAGCTAACTGACAAACGTGCACACACCTTGCTCTGCTGGCTCCGTAAATGGAAACATTAACACAGGTCACGAGGACAACGCCCTTGGCTTCACAATGCGCTTTCCAGCGTGTTGAGCGCTCCGCTCAACACACTGGAAAGCTCTCAGGGAGCACCCTATTGTTTGAAGTTAGCAGGCTTTCTCAAGAATGACTGACCTTTAACTTCACCATGGATCCTGTCTTTACTCCAATCATGAAGGAGGAAGGCTTAATGGTAGAAGACAGTGTTCTGAGGTCCCTGCCAGAAAACCTCCAGGTTCAGCCTGTCTCTCCTGTGCAGGCAGAGGCAGCCACCCTGCCAGCCACCCTGCCTGCACCGCCAGTGGAATCAGAGGCCTCAGGCTCCGGCCCCGGAGGCCCCGGTGAACTGCTGCTGCCTTCTAGCACCACAGAAGAAGAATTATCTGTAGAGGAGGCTGGTGCAGGGTTCGGTTTAGCTGTAGAAGTATCCAACAAGACGTCAGCAAAGACACCAGATAGCAACGAAGAAGAATTTGCAAAATTTGAAGACGAGCTCGCTGTTGGACATTAGGAGATCGTTGACGATCTCGGAGAAGATGAGGAAGAGAAGGTTAATGATGATCTCATTGATGTATCTGGGATTCCACAGGAGCTTGAGTCGGTCACAACAGAGATCATAGAAGAAAAAGACAACTACCACTTTCCCGGCTTTGAGGTGATTGAGGAGACCCCAGATCAAGAGGAACCAGGAGAAGATCTCAACATCCCAGCGGTTCCACATACTGCTGAGGATGTGTCTCCTGGGCAACCTGAGGATGACGCGGCCATTAATGCGGCGACGACGGGCGACCCCGAATCCCAAGGAACCGCAGAAGCCCCGACGACCACCATTGCAGAGAACGTAACAGAGGGTGAGGTCCTATTGGTTCACGAGGAAGCAATGGAGCCGCCAGTCACCCTCTCCCTAAGCCCCGCCCAGCCAATCGAGGGAGAAGCCCCCTTCATCCGTGTGTCTGGCACCATCCTGCCCACCAAGCAGCAGCCAGGGGTGGACGTCTCCATCACAGTGGAGGTATGAAGGGGAACACTGCATTAGAAACCTATTCTTCAGTAATACAGAATATAGTTTAGATAATTACACGGTTCCCACTGGTCGTGGAATGTCTGGAATATCATGGGACTCTGTTTGCAGACATGGAAAGTCAGCGAATTTGATAATGTGAGATATCGTCACATTCATTTTCAGTTTATTGTCACCATGCAAAAAATTCAGATTTTTAGTCAGGGAAAAGAGAGGGAATTTTACATTTGGCTTGGAGCAGGAACCCTGTAATTATCAAACACACCAGCTTGTGCATGCATGCAAGTAGCATGCATGCCAAATGCAGTAAAAGCTGTAACTAAAATGCCGTGTTGCTGTGTCTTTGGCTTCCTACGGAACTCTCAAGCTACCCTTTGGTCGTGCTTCTAATACAGCTAGGCCCCCAAAGCACTGGTAAGGCTCCGATCACACAGAGTGGCTGCCTGGGCCAACAGTTACATTGACGATCAGTGCGACTCAGCGCCTTGCGCTTAAAAGTCGGCGATTTTTAAACTTTTATGCACGTTGAAAAGAAACGCTACAAAAATGTAAAGTGCGGCACCTGAGAACCCCAGTACCAATTACAGTAGGAAAACAATGTTTTTTCTGGCGACGTGTTTTTAGCGACGTGTCTCTGTGCGATCGACTCTTTATAAGGTAATGCAGCAGCGGTATAACATACAGGTCTGTTTATGTTTCTGTTCTGTGGCTGCTATGACACAATGAGCCCTTATACTAACTCTGCACACTGTTTCTGTGGCTGCTATGACACAATGAGCCCTTATACTAACTCTGCACACTGTTTCTGTGGCTGCTATGACACAATGAGCCCTTATACTAACTCTGCACACTGTTTTTGTGCCGTAGCTCCACCCCACTGAAGTAGGCCTGGGGGATGTCACCGACAGGAATATGAGCTACGACATCGTTCATTATGGCTACGGTGTGAGGAACCACACACAGGAAGGCGGCAGTGGGCTGCCGTCCGGCACGACCCGGACCGTGGATCAGACCGGTGTCGTCACGACGAACACCCCCAGGAGAGCTCTCATGGTGTTCTTCAGTCTGAGGGTGACTAACATGATGTTTTCCGATGACCTCTTCAATAAGAGCTCTGCAGAATACAAGGCTTTGGAACAGCGCTTCCTGGAACTGGTAGTGTAAAACTACGCATCTCGGCGGGCTTTATTGCAAAGTAGATTTGATGTTTTTTTTTTTGTAGATCTTTGCACAGGAATATTTAGTGATGGCTCAGCAGTCTAAAATGAACCCTTGTATAAAGCGTTGTATAATTTGCATCATTGTCCCATACTCCTGCAGCTTGTTCCATACCTGCAGTCCAACCTGAGTAACTTCCAGAATCTAGAGATCCTCAATTTCATGAACGGCAGCATTGTTGTCAACAGCCGTATGAAGTTTGACAAGCCGGTTCCTCACGGTGTGACCACAGCTGTGTATCTTATCCTGGCGGACTTCTGTAACACAGATTACCAGACCATGAACCTGGCTATTGACAAGTACTCGCTGGATGTGGAGTCAGGTGTGGATAAACCTTTTGTCTAGGGTTGTATGAAGTTAACGCATCGCCATACTATTACTGTACACAGTTTGAATTAGAACTTCTAAACACACACTTTGGTTTTCAGCAGAGCCATGTAGTGAGAGAGTTGCGCCATCTCCATTCACTCCAATGGACTATTATTCCACAGCAACGGAGCCTCAATATTTCCGGAAGTTAGCCTAAATACTAAAAGTACACTATACATTATATTTTAAATGAAAATCTGTGCATTTTTAGCAATGAATTGCAATGAATTCAGTTATTCATTGTGTGACCTGGAAAAGCAGGTGTTACATGTATTTAGGGACACACGTTTGTAAAATATACATTCATACATACATACAGTTTGTTTGGACCTGAATGAAGGATATCACAGAGGCACCTTTTAAGATTAGGTTTAATGTCTTTCTTGCACAGGATGTCTAAAGGTCCTTGCACACTGCCCAGACTGGGCTCAACTGACACCAATGTTTTAAATTAGGAGTAGTTGGTTGCTGTCTTTAAAATGTTCAGAAAACCAACTGCCTGTCCAAATTGCCCAGACTGTAACTGACAGGACAACTCAGATAATGTGACATGAAAAATTGTGAATAACCATAACCAATATCAATTTCAAACATGTCGAGCTGACATCATGGTAGGCTGCTTATGGCGAGTTGTTTTTCTTAATACCACAAATCTGCTTTATTCTGGTTCCTACGGCTAAGTGAAGTGAGCAATGGGACAGTATTACAGCCTCCTTGTGTGCGCTAACATTGTACATGGCGAGTTGCCAGGAGAACATATTGCAGTTTGTTGGAAAACTGTGCAGACGTTCCACTACTCCGCCCCACCCGACTGGACATGTCAAATGCTAAAAACTCCAACTGACCGACACCGACTGATGGCGCACACTGATCCAACAGTTGTCGTTGGTTGTAGTAGGGCAGCGTTTTTCGGAGCAGTGTGCAAGCAGCGTAAAATGACTTATATTTATTTAGGAGATGACTTACAGTTATGGACAGAATATGTGGTTTCCTGTGGCTATTGTCTTGATTCTTTCAGGTATCTAAGCTTAGAGTGCAGTGTCTAAGAACAGAATCAGAAGGACAACGGATTTCAGTAGGCTGTTCATCGAATCAGTGAATCATACGTACTGTTACAACTGAGCTGTTGTAATCTGTCAGAGCCGGCCAAAGCTTATGCTGCATCTTTGTAAACTGTTGACCGGACAGTGCACGTTTCATGCAGGTTATGTGTATATTTACTATTTACTAAAATTATCAATATGTTTTATTGTAATTCTGATCCTTTACAAGATAATTTTCAATAGACTGGCTATCTGAATCAAAATGATGTTACATCCGGGGCCAAATCTGACTATATACAGTGATTTATTTACTTTGAGGAATTATGCCTAAATTATCCATCCCTCTTCAGCAGCAGCTCCAGCAAGGGGACCCCAAACTTCTCTTTCCTGAGCCACATTAGTAAGCTCTGACTGGGGGATCCTGAGACGTTCCCAGGCAAAGTTGGAGATATAATCTCTCCACCTAGACCTAGGTCTTCCCTGAGGCCTCCTCCCAGCTGGACGTGCCTGGAACACCTCCCTATGGAGGCGCCAAAATGCCCATACCACTTCAGCTGGCTTCTTTCGACGCAAAGGAGCAGTGGCTCTACGAGTTCCTCACGGATAGCCGAGCTTCTCACCCTATCTCTAAGGGAGACGCCAGCCACCCTCCTGAGAAAACCCATTTCGGCCGCTTGTACCTGTGATCTAGTTCTTTCGGTGCCTAAATTATATTAGACACATTTTCAAAATTAGTTCAAGCCTTTCAGGTCCCTTCAGACAACACAGTTGTCCACACTGTATGGAAAAACGAATTTTGCAATAGGGGACCTTAACATTTTACCACAGCAAAGGGATCTTGTGCAGCTTGTGGGCTTATTCACGACTGGGTTTCTCTCTTCCAGGTGACCAAGCAGACTCTTGTAAGTTCCAGGCTTGTAACGAGTATGCGGCGTGCAAGGTGAACCGGTGGTCTGGCGAGGCCGAGTGTGTTTGCAGCGCCGGCTACTTCAGTGTGGATGGTCGGCCCTGTCAGAGTATCTGTGAGCTGCAGACCGACTTCTGCCTGAACGATGGCAAGTGTGACATCATCCCCGGCCACGGAGCCATCTGCAGGTGAAGGGAGATTAGACCATGGCTCTAAATGTGTCTGTGGCTTCTTCAAATGATTCTAAAAGCTAAATTGTACTAAAACAGGAAAATAAAAATGAATATAATAATATATAATATATATATAATAATGATAACATATAGTATAAGAAACAATATTTTCAGCATACATGTGTTGTCCTGGGTTAAGCCTTCATGTTTTAATCTTTACCTACTAGTTTTACAGACTTTAGAATAATATATGGGCTGCGGGTTGTAAAGCAGTCCACACAGTGAATAATGAATGATTCATGGAAATTGTCCTGTAAAGTTATCAGACCCAAATGCAGATTTAATTCGGAAACTGCTCCAAGACTACTTTAATTAAGGTGGCCTGCAATTACTGAATTCATGGTATTAGATTTATTCTGGGCCACACTCATGGAATATAACTTCTCTCGTTCGTCTGTGATTTATTTAAGTATAGTCTGTAAAATGAATGTGAAGTACTTAGGAGGAGTGCAAACATCATTCTTATACTCATGCTATTTTACTTTAAGTAGAATGATATTAGCATTATACATGTTTTATGTATATACAATGTTATTTAGCCTACACTACTCCTGGAATTTAGTTGTTAAACCATGCATATTTCTTATGTAAATGTAGGGATACAATTGCTATTTCATTTCTTCTTCTCAAAAGCTGAAATGTTTATTATTTGAAAATCTTACCTGTTGATGAATATTTGTCACATTTCCTGACTTGGATTGTGATTAATGACTAACTGACATTCCTTTTCATTTTGGTCTGCATCTGGAATGTGACATTTCTCATCCATATATTGCTAATAAGGCAGGGCTATTGAACTCTGGCCCTGGAGGGCCGCACCCTGCATGTTTTAGATCTCTTCCTGCGCCAACACACCAGGACCGGAGTTGAATAGCCCTGCAATAAGGCATTGAATTATAAAATACAGTATCCCAATTGTTTTTCGATTTGAAGCTATGACAATAATTCCAAACCCCAAATTACCCATTTATTATTTTCTTTGATAACTTTTTAATGTAATGCGTTATAAAAATTAAAGCCTAATTAAATTTTTTATTTAATAAAAATGTCAAATGTCTGGTAAAATTCTGTCAAAGTGCTAAAGACAGTTTGAACCAGTTGATTAATGAGAATCAGTTATATCAAGTACTTTAGCACAAGGAATTTGTTGTTACTGTGAACATTATTACTCTTTTTACTCTTTATTACTGTTTTCTAATGAACATGTGTCTCAATTCACGTGTTTTTCATTCAGGTCACCTGAGCATAATTAGTGAGGGGAAAAAAAAATGTCTTGCCCTTCAGACCAATTCACTTGGAAACAAGATACAGCGTGCCAAGATGAGTTGAGGGTTGGGCCTCTTTTACACTCATCATCATAAAACAAGCAGACAGGTCCAGTCTAGAGGCTTCAGGCCCACACTGTCCAACCAAAAACCTTCTAAGGAGACAGGAAATTAAATTCTTTAGTTTTTTTTAATCCAAATTAAAAAATCACCACAATTCAATAAAACACACCAACAGTGAGATTGCTAACACATCTGCCAAACACATTACGATATTTGAATTAAAAATACACAATAGGGACGTTCAGTCAACGTAAGTTCAGACAGTCAAACTCCATTTATAATGACTGATGAGTTGTGATTTAGCAAAGTAGCGCCAAACAGGAATATAACATAAACCATCAATCATTGTGAATGACCTGTTTATTACCGTACAAATACCCCAGAGTCATATTTAAATGTTACATCATGCTACATAAGTATATGGCTAGTAAATGATCCATGTGGCTCATCAACGTGCACCCTTCATGACACCTGTCTCTCTCTCACATACTCACGCACGCACGCACACACACTCACATACTCACTCACTCACTCACACACCACTCTATCAATGACCACATCCTGTTCGGCTACATCAGAGGGTTTGAATACAGAGGGGGCTCAACGGACTGTGTGACGGCCCTGCCTTGTTTAGGCAGGCCAGTCGATCTTGATTGGCAAGGTAGGCCCTAATTAGGCTGATTAAGGGCACCTGGTCATGCCAAATATATAGGTGTGTTGATGCACACTG
>JAODUH010064660.1:0-17188 GCA_027564835.1 Typhlichthys subterraneus
TTTATATATATATATATATATATATATATATATATATAGAGAGAGAGAGAGAGAGAGAGAGAGCACAGTATCATTAGCATCCATCCACCACAGTGCAGAGAAAATGTATTAGTTCAATATGGACATGTTAAATAATGCAAATACCAACAGGGCAGTGCCTACCAACAACAAGGCAATGTATAGAAGAGAAATAAAATAGATACCTTTGATCCACCAGCTAAATTCTACCAGAAAAATCCCACATAGTATGTCTGTGGCATTTAACTGGATGGACTATGTCATGTGGTTTGACCATTAACTTAACTCTAAATGCTAATCACAACTTATTCAAATACCGTAGACATTGGTTATAACAGAAAGAGCTATATCTGAATCAGTAGGAACATATAACACGACCAGTCAATCCTTAATTTGTGAATTTCAATACATTAAATTAATGTTCTATATACTGCACTGTTTTATAGTATGTCCCCCATGTGATAAAACGGTTAAATAAAAAATACTATAGTATTTACCCTGAGAAGAATACAGGAAGATATTGTGCATGTCACCGTACAGCTGACAGATGACCGTACAGCTGACAACAGATGACTTATGGCCACTTACATTGCTAACATTCACACTCTATTTCAGGGCCGCCTGTTTCGACTGGCGTCTAATATTGGTTACCCCTGACATTACAGCTAGGTGGAATGACCCATAGAATAAAGTGGCTGCTTACGAAAAGGTTATGAATAGTCTTTTGCTAGCTAGCACAAGTTAGCATAGGTTAGGTTGGACATGATGAAATATGTCACTAAGCAAACATCTGTACAAGCCATTTACAGTCCAAAAATATAGTAACATCCCCAAAACAAGACAAGGGTGACGTTTTGTTGAAAATGCTAACAAGCTTCAGTTACTATATATCAAGCCTGGTTCCTAATCTCCTCTATTGAGAAAACTGAGTCCACATTTCTGTCCTACCTTCTAGAACAAGAATAGTACGTGGTCCCAAAAATAACGTCTGACTTAGGCCATAAACCGAGCTGTGCACTGGTTCCGTGCAGTCATAAAATATATTTACCGCAGCAATAAAGTGCTTTGGATAATAAAAGAGCTTTATGTTTAAATGCAGTTCATTTACAATATCTTTAGCACACTACTAACTATAGTTACTGTAGTTACATACTGTAAGTACTTCTATATACTGTACATTACATGATTACATGTAAGCACATTATCTGGAGTGAGAATAGTACGCTAAGCAACAATCTATACTGTGTCACCACCACCAATATATGAGTAGATTTAGATTAATTTATTTGTGTGTGAGTTAATAAGGTTGCTTGGCACCTCGCTTGCGAGGTCTGTGGCCTTCTTTGCTTGCTGGACGTCCAGAGAGCCTGAAGCCTCCCAGCCCACACCCTTCATCCAGTTGAGATCTGATCTGTATTTTTTCTGAAGACACACACACAACACAACACAACACAACTATCTCACCTAAAAGCAGATGCCAATGTCACAATGATTAAATAAATTGTGCTTGTCAATATACAGATTTTAATTCATAATATAAAGGTGACTCAATGGTACATTATGGCCTGGGGCTTGCCTCATTATAACTGTACTGTAACAGTAATTGTGTTGTATCTGTGTTGGTGTAATGTGCTTTGCTTCCTGGTAGATATAGTTCTAGACAAGGATACCTACATCACTCTGTAGTCCGTAGGCCTTCTTGGCCCAGGCAACATTCATGTCAGTGGGAAGTGTAGTGTATTCATGGAGGAAGGTCCTGTAGTTGGTCTCGGTGGCCAGATTCTGAGCTTTCTTGGCCTGGCTGATGTTCATCATGTCCAAGGAAACACTGAAAAGCACAATGGAATGTTAGTGATGAGGGTTATTTGTCCACATAACGTTAAATACGTCAGAACCTTATAATAGCTTGCATCGTAAAGTTACTTTGGGTCACCTGTATTTGTTCTTGGTGTCCTCATAGTCCTTCTTGTAGTTGCGGTCGCTCTGTAGCTTAGTGGCCAACGCAGAATGGGCCATCTGAGAGTCATCAGTAATGGACTTAATGCTGATTACCCTGCCTTTATTTTTCTCATACTCCTGCTTGTATTTGACCTGAAGGGCAACAAAATTAGGGATTATCTAACAGTACAATACCATACGATACTCTGTGAACATCCTCTAATGTTTAATGAGCTACTCCTCTAGGGGAGGAGTAGAGAAGAATGCAAGCCACTCAAGCAGAAGGAACTTCTGTAGTTAAAAAACAAAACCACATCTTTGTAACACTGTATTATTAAGCTCAAGTACAATTCCAGACACAAAGTCCTCTCAAAAATCTCCTAAGTGGTGCATGATGTGAGTAAATGTAGTGAACGAGAGTTGTTACAGTGTAATGACGTACATTACTGGCCAGGTCTCTCTTAGCTTTGGCAGTTAGTATGGAGAGAGCATCCATACGCAGTTCAAATCCCTTCTCCCTCTGCTTGTCCCAACTGCTCTTGTATGCTTTCTAATAAGGAAACAGATGATGTCAGAGAACAATCACGTACACTCATTTCTAGTTCACATACATACGAAATGTTTTAGAACATGTCATTATTTTAAAATACACGGCGTGCAGAAATCTTAATTGGCTGGAATATTACATTTGAGGTTTGCTTCCATAACTCTCATACCCCGCTAAGAAGCTCTGCGTTGGCCTTGGCCTGCTTGAAGAGAGGCTCGTCATTCATCATGGTATACTGGTGCATTATCTGATCCGTGTCTGCTTTGTATGTCAGCTGAAAGTAACCCCACACACACACACACACACACAAACACAAACACGCGCGCGCACACACACACACACACACGCACACCAACATGACAATTCATTCTAAATGTTTTATCCCCAGTGTTCACTGTAGATCCAAATGTTTAATGGCCTTACGTTGCTCTGCAGTTCTTGGCTTTTTTGGGCGTGTTTGATATTGAGGTCGTCTGTCACAGAAGTGAATTTGATGCTGTCCGCCTTCTGACGGTACTTTGTCTGAGCGATGGAGAGACAGAAACGTTTAACGATGTTGAGTATACTGAGTATGCTTTCTCTACACTAGTAATAATACAATACTAATACAATATATTACAAACACATTGTTGGGCGTATAAGGCACTGACATCACTTAGTAGATCTCCAGCTTTCTTAGCCTGGGTTATGTTCAAACATCCTTCAGCCTCCCAGCCAACTCCTTTCATCCAGTTCAGGTCCGAACGATACTGGTTCTGTAAAGGAACATAACAGAGACTGGTTCTGTAGAGATACAGAACAGAGACTGATCCTGTAGAGGAACAAAACAGAGACTGATTCTGTATAGGTACAGAACAGACTGGTTCTGTAGAGGAACATAGGAGAGGAGAGGAGAACGTCTAATGTCAAATGATAAAAAAAGTGCACTCCTCAGTTGCATTTTAGCTCCCCAGACCCACATGGAGAAGCCCTGATATTGTACATTACCTAGAGTCTACCTTAAAATAGTGACTACACTTACATGGTGACTACATACAGAACATGTACATAGCGACTAAGTTTGAGAATAACAAGTATAGATATCACTGCAAAACCCCAAATGAATAGAATTAACTTTATAAAAGAAACTTATACTATTATACAATTAATATTACTGCTATGTGTGTACATACATTATGCAACTTAATCTAAAGCTATTAATTAAGCAGTCATTGGCCTCATGTACAGACAGTTCACCAGACATAAGGACCATAAGAGCTAACTAAAAATAAATCAGCAGGATTTAGAGCATTCTCACATACAGTAGGGCCCCACTTTTATAGAACTCCCTACCAGCTGATGTTAGGGGTGCTAGTACTGTTTCCACCTTCAAAATCAAAAAGGTATTTGTACAGTGAGGAGCAGTAAATGTTCCCCTCTGCTTAGAGACCTAAATGTCTATACATTAGGCTCCTCTGTGTCGTCTTTGAGTGTTTTCTCTTTCTCATTCTCCGAGTGTGGTGGATGGGAGATGCTGTCACGATCCTGGAGGCTGTGTGGATGGTGCGGCTCCAGCCCGGTGATGTCATCGGGGGAAGTTGCTGCCTTGGTCAAGGACAGCTTGTCGATTGCGATGGTCCCTGAACTTGGAATGAGAACTGTGTGCAGAGCCAATAGATGTGTGTTGGTCATCTCCTGCTCGGTGGAGGAGTGTTGTCATGAGGAGATGCTGACATGGTCCCGGACTATGTATGGATGGCGGTGGCTATAAGTCTCCAATTCAGACAGGCGCTATGGTTGTTGAGCGGTCCTGTCGTGTCTAGTGCTATAGGACATTTCCTCGGACCTGGGACTCCTGTGGCGTCTGTTAATGCTGCAATTGACAGACCACTTTTAATTAACTAACTTACAAAACAATTTAAATCTTTCTGATGTGTTAGTTCTTATGTACGGCACAATGTGTACATTATTGTACATAGTATTAATGCTAAATTTGGTCAGCCTACCATCACCTATTGCATCTTAACCGTCCTGGAGGGGTGGATTCCTCTCTCTGTGCTCCCTTCCCTAGGTTTCTTCCCTTTTTTTCCCCATGTGGTTTTAATGGAGGTTTTTCCTTGCCCGGGGGGAGGAGCAGGTTAAAGGGGTGCTGTTTGTTTCCATGTGAAATGTAGGTTGTACAGCCCTTTGAGACTGCAATGTGATTATGGGCTATATCAATCAAATTGACTTGACTTGACTTGGCTAGTTGTAGTCACCACAGCACAGAACCTACCCCACATCCGCCACAACGCTCCACCCACCTCACTCTGCAGTGCATAGGCCTTCTTGGCCTGCTGAATCTTGATGTCGTCTGCATTGACTGTGTATTCATGGAGCTTCTTGCGGTATTCCAGGTCACTGGCTAATGTCTGGGCTTTCTTTGCATGGCTCAGGTTGACCATGTCTGATGTTAAGCTGTACTGGCTCTGGCCCTCCTTGGAACCTTTCTTGTACTCAATCTGTCATGGCCACAAGGGGTCAGTGGTGAGTAATGAGTAGAACATATGATTATGAAAAACATTCACTTGCCACTTTATTTCATATTAAAAAGTGGATTGACATCTTTAAGGAATCTGAACTGCATTTGTATTCATACAGTACATTAAGTTATTACTGACTATGTTTTTAACATATTTGATTGTGTACAGTATGTTCTATTGCAATGCCAGTCGTAGTACATATACAATATGCAGTATTCATATTTAGCCTGGTGACATATGTTTGGTATGGTTAATTGCATTATTGCATCAATTAGTACTGAGTATTAATACAAACACTTGTGTACACTGTATATACTCCATCTATACTCAAGTATAGCATGGGTAAATTTCACAGACATGGATAAAGGCTAGTCCTAGAGTAAGGAGATTCTTCATCAAACCTTTTTTCGTCTTGCACCAGGCTTAATCCATGTCTGTCAAACCGGCCCATAACTGTATACTCCATGTAAAGTATGCTTTAATGTCCTTACATTGCTGTTCATCTTGGCCATCTGAAGAGAGTGCAGGGTCTTGGAATCGCTGACGTTCATCGCGATCGCCTTATCTTTGTCCTTCATGAAGTTCTCCTTGTATTTAATCTGAAACACCCATCCCAGCCTGTTATGTTTGTGTGTGTGACTCTGCGTTGCTCATGGGTCTGCCCCCTCTGGAGAGGACAAGCAGTGTATGTGGGTGCCGTACTTACATCACTGGCCAGGTCTCTGGAGGCTTTGGCAGCTCTGAGGGTCACCGTGTCTATGCCAATGTCACAGCCTTTGGACTTGGTCTTCTCCCACTCTTCCTTATACTTAATCTGGAGAGACAATAAAGAGTTATTAGGTAATTCAGACTCAAATCAAAGTGTACCCCTTTAAAGATGGTGTGCGTGTGCGTATGTGTGTGTGTGTGTGTGTGTGCATGTGCGTGTAACACACATAATGTGACGGTACGGGCGTTAACGTACATCGCTGCACAAGGCTGTGCTGGCTTTGGCATTCTGGATTTGGGGCAGGTCTTGGGACAGTGTATACTGGTGCTTGGTCTTCTCATAGTCTGCCTTGTAATTTAGCTAGAGGACACACGTACATTACACATGCGCACACCCACTTGCTTGAACAGACGGTGAGTAGAAGTTGGCGTTAAGACGATTATTGATTATCTTATCGATTATCTTAACGTTTCTCTTCCATACTTACGTTGCTCACAAGATGGGCATTTTTTCTGGCCTGGACAATCTCGGGTGTGTCTGTCACTGCACTGTATTTGACCTGGTCGATGTGTTGCCTGTAGTTCTTCTATACATGGGAGGAAAACACGGTAAAAGATACGATGTCGCCGTAATGCTGTTCATTAAGAGGCCATTACGAGCTTGTGTCAGTGCTTTTGTTAATACTCACATCCTTTAGCGGATCTAGTTTCCTCTGGCTTTGGTAGCCGGGGGTGAGTGTCGCTGGGTAATTGTATTCTCCTTGCTCCATCTTCTCGTGCTCATATCCTTGTTTGTATGAAATCTGGAATATATAACAAAAAGTGCTAGGAGACAAGCTATAAAAAAAATGTATAGCGTGTTTCTTTTGATTGTCTTTCATATATAATTATGCTCAAGCATTTCGTTAATGGGGAACCATAATTAAAACAAAGCCTATATAAATGTCAAGTGTGTGTGTGGGATATTATGTTATGTTTAGTAGTCATTTACTAACATCACTTGCAATCCTCCTGGCTTTCATGGCGTGTTCGGTCTTCTTGTCTAGCCCTGAATCCTCATAGTGGCCTTTCATGTTGTTTGTGTACTTTTCTTTATACTTGCTCTGTGAGAGGAACAGAAGTGCTACATGAGTGGACACGGGGTTGCTTTCCATACTTGTCAATGTATGGTGCCATTCTTACATCACTGGTGAATTTTGCCACCTTGGCTGCATTCCTGAACTGTGGCGTCTCGCAGAAATTGATGCTGTGACCTTTCGTGTTCTCCAAGTCTTTCCTATATTCGACCTGCGAGAGAAGGAAAAGAAAAGGGCAGAATGTTGACACCACAAGAACTTGTGTACTTTGTATAACAGTATGTGTTTTCACTACAAATTCTCTACAAATAAGGCTCTTGGCTTTAATTGACGAAGTATACAGTAGGTTTTCTTTCCACATCAACTGACATACTGCTGACCAAAGACCATATGTGTCCATCGTCCATGAGCCTCTGAGACAAAATATACATACAATATGTACCTTTAATTTAAGGTTAAATGTCTAGTACCCCTGTTTATAGGGCTGGTTTGTGTCATCATTGATTAAAGATGGATTAAGCTATTCTGGAGAATTATTGTTGTTATTTAAACTCAATCCAAAACATAAACACCTCCCTTTTAATGCCATAGGGTGCTCCCTCAGAAGCTCTGCACCCCATATTGGATACACATTGCAAAGCCTTGGATAGTGTCATGTGATGCGGTCTGCACCACTTTGTTTGTGTCCTCATTTACATTTACATTTACAGAATTTGACACTTTTAACCAAAGCGACTTACATACAGCACATTTGTCAATAGTTGGACAGGTCATGACTCAGAAATTGTAAGCAACCAATATTATATCAGAATAGTTAGAGCATCTTTCCAGAGCCTGGAAGGTGTAACAACACCGGCTTTTCTTTCAGTGCACACACAAAATGGACAGTTAGCAGACCCCAAGTAGATATTCGCTGGATTTGACAAAAAGTGTATTTGCTTACAATTGCTGACTTCACCTTTAATGTGTTCTCTCACAATGTACTACATTGTTTTCCTTGGTTGACCAATTCAATAGCTTTTGCTAAATACAGTTTCACCAGCTCAGTTCCCCTATTTAAGATAGCCAGACCTGAGGTGTGTTCAGAAATTGCAAACAGTGGCGAATGTTTGTGGCGAACGTGTTTTATTTGAATTTGAATGTTGAATGTTTTTTGTAAACATTCCAAAAATATTAGATTTAAACTGTCACCCTTCATCCAGCGTCAATGTGTCTTTGTTGAGAAATACCTCCTCAAACCGTTTGCTTATGTTCGCAAACGTTCCCAGCAAATTCAAAGCAAATGAAAAACTGTTTGAATATGTTCGCAAATGTTCGCGAACGTTTTTCATGTTTGTTTGTCCATTCCAAGAGTATATACTGTATATTACATAGACATACAGTATTTATTGTTTAACCAATCAAGCATGCAGAACACGCATGGAGCAACAATACATTTTTTCATCTAAATATTTTGGTGGTCTAAGACAAAAGGTGTTAAGGTGTTTAACACATCTAGATGAGAATACAGATGTCTCATATACTGCAATTTTTTTCAGTGCTAACTCTATTGTCTTCAGTGTATATAAGAACAGCAAAGAGATTAGCCCTGCTGTTCCAATACTTTTGGAGGGGTCTGTATGTTACTGTTCAGGTTTGAGTCTACTGTTGAGACAATGACTTCTAACAGGGACAGTGCTTCACCTCGCTGACAAGCTTGTTGACTTTGCGGGCGTTCATCAGGGTCAGGTTATCCTCTGATGTCAGGCTATGGAAGTGTGATGTGCCCTTCATCTTTTTTAGGTCCTTCTTGTATTTCAGCTGCAGGGGGACAAACAAGGAAACACCCATAGCGATGATTCATGAAAGTGGTTATTAGAGAACAAATCCCCACCACAGGTAATGATGCAGTAGGTGGACAGAATGCTGTGTTATGTCAGCAGATATGACGGTGTGTACGTGCATGTACTGTACACAGTAACCATTATAACACAGGTTCAAATTTAGCTTTAGTGGAGCGTTAGTGCAATGACAACATCAGATTCCTGCTTGAGGTATTTTCCCTGGCATCCCATTCTGCCCAGTGGTGACGGCAAGTGATAGATGACGGTGGCACCCTCTACACAACGTAATGCTCACACAAAACCCTCACCTAGGCTTTCTTTAACACTGCACTGGTTGAACAGAGGCCCCTATCTGAATGTGAGGTAAGTAAATAATGGTCAAGAAGATTATGGGTCAGCTAGGGGAGTAGTGAGAAGTGCTAGCCATACATCACCCCACTGAAACCCAATATTGTATGATCTATTTTTTATGTATATATTTAATCATTTAATCTATTTCGCGTATTTAAAATATAGGTAACACTTTAAAATAATTGTGAATGAATGATTAATGATGCTAACTAATGCATGAACCATCATGTAGTTACGTACAGTAAGTTATGCATTCATGTTTAACACATAACTTCCAAAGGATTTAATGTGTACAGTATGTCCTCAACATCAAGTGATACTCACATCGCTGGCATGGTCCTGAGCTTTCTTGGCCAGCTGGTAGCCAGGCGTAATCATGGCAGGAAAGCTCCCTTTACCTCTCTGCTGCTCATACTGTTCTGTATAGGCAATCTGTGAATCAATGGATACAGCTTTGACACAACACCAGTAACAAACACCTGGATGTATTTTTAATCCAGGGAGATGTGGCATTTATTTGTAATAGTTTAACACTTTAACAGTTCACCACACATGTTTTGCGGTGAACTTCTACCTACTGTGTGTGTTTCATTAGAATTGAACATCAGAATCTGTTTTACCTGACTGAAGTTGTCTGCATTCTCTTTAGCATGAGCAGCATCTAGCACTCCAGCCTCAGAGCTGCCTTTGCCCTTCACCTCCTGCTCATACACATGCCGGTACTTCACCTGATAGGATAGGAATGCCCCCGCCGTTAACCAATCACAGCTCAATGCCTCACCACAATACACCTTTGCTTTGTTTCATTCACTACTCACATCGCTTGCTAGCTCAGTGGCCTTCTTTGACGCCTGGTATCCTGGGGTGAGATGTGCGGGGAAGCTTCCTTTGCCTTTCTGCTGTTCATACTCCTCAGTGTAGGCATACTAGGAGAGGAACAGCAGCAACAATGATGATTTTATATGAATCATTATGGGAACATTTGATACTACAGCATCGTACTACACTTTGTATGTGTATAGTAGTTTATTTATTCAGTATACTATATATATTCCTTCACTGTGTAAAGAAAAAATAATGTATATAGCCTACAGGTATATACTGTAATAGTTGTCTGCTCTCAAAATGCCCTGTATAAAGTGGGTTAAGGGCTTTTCACACGGGAAGCGGGACCCGCTAGTGTTCAATTTATTTTCAATGAGAAGCGGGCGGACTCGGGACGGTTGGGAGCATAGAACGGTTGGGAGGCGGAACAGCGAGCAGGCGCAGTCCCGAGTTTGCCGCTTGTGTGCACAAATCGAGTACACACCCGCCCGCCTCTGAGATAACATATATTTCACTTTTGAGGTGGCGGCGTGGCGGGACACACTTTCGCCTTCTTGACTTGTAGGCATGTAAGCTAGCAAGCGTCATACAACCGAATCAACTGACAGGATTGTGACAAAATTATACAAGCTTTTACCCACACCAAACAGTGTGCGAAATACGTGGACATGTTTGGACATAACCTACAGTAAGTATTATTTTTAAAACGATGTATGAAAATGCACCAGTTACATGCTATATCATATTCACCACATATTTTGTCTTAATTCATGAATAAAGTAGGCTAGATTTATTTATTTACTGCTAATAAATCTTTATTTTGGTTCATCTACGTGGTTTGTTTAATGCTCTGTTCTCATGGTTACCTCAAAATGAGACACATCGCTGGGCAGTAGATTTGCCTGTCACATGAGAGGCGGGCAGGGGGGTGCTAGACGGAGAGCAGGACGCCGCTTTCCATGTGAAAAGCCCTTTAATCTCTAAACCTAATCGTTATTATCCTTGGTAAACAAATACATTAACCAGGGAATAGATGGAACAGGCAATTCAGCAGCCCAGCATGGCTGTCCATTAATGCTATCTGAACAAAGTGTTCATCGTGAGTGAGTGTCTTACATCGCTTGAGATCTGTCCTTGACTCTTGGCCAGAAGCACCTCTGGGGGGTCAGCGAACACGGTGTACTTTGATACCCTTTCGTCGTGTCCTTTTTTATACTCCACCTGCAGGGAAAGACACATAAAACCTGATCTGTTCATCTGGTTCGCCACGTCAACATACTGGGTTAGTGTTCCAGAGAGAGGCACTGAAGCCATATAGTACCAGTAGTAGGCCTGAGTATGAAAACACCATAATGCGTCTCGATGTGGGGGCGGAGCATCTGAGGCAGCTTGTTTAGATTTGAGCTTAAAGTTAGCAAGAGGTGTCGAGAATGACCCTGCCTTTAACTAGAGGTACATTATGTGATTGTGAACCCCAGAAAATATTTCTCACTGTGTATGATTGAAACACAACTGTGCAGGATGCATGACTAAAAGGGAGGGTGGAGAACAGTGTAAGCTTCTGAGCTCTGTAGGCAGAGGGGTAAGGAGGAATGCCTATTAACGCTTCACACATATCAAGGACTTCCTCATCTATCACACAGGTACACATTATATTGACACGTCATTGTAACACGTTATGCTATGTATACGTACACGTACACATATACTTACATTACTGGCCAAAGTGTTAGCTTTCTTCACAGCCTGGTGTCCTGGTGTGATCATGGCAGGAAAGCTACCTTTTCCCTTTGACTGCTCATATTCCTCTGTGTAATTCACCTTCCAAGAAAAAAGAGGAACAGATATTGTACATGATAACTATTAAGCATTCAAAAAGATGATAGACATATTTTAAAATTATTACAATTTATTTTAAAATTAAGTAGTTGAGGCCAACTACTTAATTTTGTTAAACAATCTCAGATCAGTATATCAATTTCAGTCTTATGTGTGCATTTGTGGACACATACATCACATTGGGAGGATGGCCCTGCTAGTACTTACATCACTGATAGTCTTCTGGGCCTGAGATACCCTCACTATCTCCTGATTTGTCACCATACCTGAGTACCAGCTCTGTTGTTCTGAGTATGCAGACTGGCTCTGGTGGGCCTGCTTGAGTTTAGGAAAACACATTTTAGGAAACTCATCAGTCATAAATAATCTCCTTCACAGCAACTCATCCAGGGAATGACATTTGTCGTACGCTGTTGCTGGTTTTTATAATATATGAATTTGAAACTCATTATGGTGAGTGTGACATCACTATCGCCATATTTACTGTACAAAGCATCAGTTTTGATAGAATCTGAATTAAAAACTATATAGCAGAGAGAGAGCAAAAGAGAGAGAGAGGGAGAGGGAGCGAGAAAGAGAGAGAGATGTAAATTCATGCAATTTAGTGCAATAAGGCAATAAATACCATGTTATATATATGACCATTGTAAGAATTTTGACAATTTTAAAGAAATATATTCTAAAGTAAATATGCTGTATTTTAAGTAGTTTCTTATCATATATTTACTTTCAAATAATTTGAAGTCATGCCATACAAGCCAGTGCACACAAATGATCACAGTTTGTTTAAGGAAGCAGCAATTCAGCAGCACTGAGGTGAGGGAGGATGTTTGAACCTTCGTGAGTTTCAAACCAAAACAACACTGTTCAATTCCCCCTGATTTCCAGATAGGGATTCCACTTCAAATAAGCTGCAGCTTCTATCTTTTTATAAAGACTTTTCTTTATAAAGATTTTTGGTGGAAGTAGATTTTGACTGGCCGGGCGTGGCCAGTTGCTCACCTGGCTGGCCATCTGATTGGCTAGGCGAGCCTTCTCCAGCTCCAAGGACCTCATGTCACAGTGGAAGGTGGACATAAAGCGTTCGCCATCTTCGCGATATTTCAGCTACAGGTGCACATATAGACCACAAGCATTAAGCCAAGGCAAGCACGCATTCAAACTATAGCACAGACAACACAAAACAAACACACATTTTGTACATGGACTGCACATATTAGGAATTGCTGTTTTCCCTGTGGATTTATCCATGTGAGAGCTACAGTACATACAGTCTTTATTCTATTAATTGCGTATGTGTCGTGTAAGAAATAAATATGTTGTATTGTGAAGAACTTAAACGCTGGTAACTTTTTCTTATGCAGGCCCCTACAGAAAACAAATATGAATGTGAGTCAAATCATGTACAAATAATTCCACCTGATTTCCCTGAAATGTTCCATGAATGTTACATGTCGAGTGAGGGGCCATTTCCTCTTAATACAGTAGCCCTCATAAGACAAAGGAAAACGTTAAATAAGCTGTGCCAATTAGCAATCCACTATCAGTCACCTCTGTATAATAGGAAGCATCGGGGCATTCGTCCATTTATAATAATGTTTGTTAAGCCGCTTGAAACAGAAGACCTTGTGTCTATCAATACGTAGGCTTACAATGTCTGTCAATGTCTGAAAGAGTGATACAGTAGTTTACAAATAACGGATGACACCAGTGCTAAATCATCACACTAGAATTCTGATCAACTTTGAACCAGACAACCTCAGGTCACATGATTATGCCTAAAATCTATAATTAGTGTGCTGTTATTAATAACTGCGTGGTCAGAGATTCTTAAGGCAAAGCCATGTTCAAAAAAGCAGGCTGCAGAATGAAAACTAAGATTCAAGAGAAGCTTTAAATAGTAGTGTCATTCCTAGAAGTAGAATCACAGAATAAGAAGTATCCAAATAAAACACAATATACTACCATTACTTTATAGGCAGGATTATTTTAAGTCTTTTTCTGTAATATAATGTATAACAGCACCCTGATGCTTTAATCATTATGTTATTATTGTACATGAACTGAAAAATAATTAAGTAGAAATGCCACTCAAACTTTAAAAAAATTGTCAAATTACAAATTTCAGCATTGGAAATTACTAAGAAATTATTAAAAAGCAACAAATTGGAAGAAGCAAGTCTACGTCTTGCTAGCTACTTTTTAGTATGCCACCATAGCAGCAGTTGATCGAGCTCACTGGCCTATTGCTACTACAAGCAAAGAGCAATGCAATGCTTCCTAAATAAGCATAGCCTAACACAGACAGACAAGGACAGGTGGGAGCATGGAGCAGAGGAAGGGAGGTGAGGCTGTTTTGCCTGAGGTGTAATTTTAGCCCCTTGAAGTATAAAGTGGGCTTGCGAAGGGGCGTCTAGTCTCTGACACAGAAATAACCTGTGTCGCACTCTCCATGCCATAGCCCTGTAGTCATCGTGAACCCAGGAGTTCCACAGACAGGCTATAGGGTTCTATAATTCTCTCTCTCGTAAAAACAGAATGGAGGTCGCATACAGGAGTAATACAGGAGATCCATATTGGTGTTTCCAACAGCATGGATTAGGTCGAACTCTTTGGGATGTTTGTTTCAAACTACCAAACAAACACAACACACTGTACTTTAATATAATAATAAGGATTCAGCATATTACCTACAATACTGTACAGTAGTCAGTTCAAAATGCCCCATTGTGGTACTATTTATGTTGAAAAGATGGGATGTGCGGTGTTACAACTGTGTCCAATAAACCAGATCTGACACCCTGCTTTACCAATGCTAAACAAGTCACTGTGTTATCATGACAATAATCTACATCTCAAAATGTAGAACTAAGTTCAGTAAGGGTCTACAGGGAGCGACTTCAGCCAGCCTGCCATTATAGACAGACACATACAGAGCGACAAGTGCTTCTGATGTCCTCATTGCCTTACCTCACTGCTGGCTTTGGTTTGCTTCTGTGCATTGATGTTGATGGGTGTTTCATAGACGCTTGTGAAGGTATTATTCCTTGGGTTATGTCTGAAAGAAATCAATTTACACTTTTATTTTGACATGGTCATTGAAACATTTCTATACCTTTATATTCTCCATGAACCCATCTCACAGTAAAAAAGCAAGTGTTTGCTGGAGAGAAATCTTTATGAATCAAATGTCTGTTAAAATCAAATGTGTACAGGTTTACAGTATAAGACATAATGAGAAATACAAAGATAATTTGTTTGCGTTTGTATGTATTTCATGCTGATTCCATGCCTATTCAAACTATTAGAACACAGTACTCACACAGAGCAATATGGCCTCTTCTTGTGGCTGACAAAGTTATTGGCAGTCAGCATCATCTTACAGACGTCGCAGTGGAAACATGCTTTATGCCAGTTCTAGGGCGACATATTTACATTTGATCTCAGAGGCATAACATCTATGGAATTAAAATGTAACTCAAATCGAATAATGTCAATAGAGTGGTCAGTCAGGAAAATGTATAGTATGTAAAGATGTCACAAACAGATAACATTCTGGTTCTGGATATTCTGGAGCTTAATGTCATAATGTATTCAGCTAAAACGGAATAAATGGGTTTAAATTTGTTTCTGGATTAATGAACTGTATTCATTTATAGTTTCTAGTATAATGGCATGGCAGTCTATGGCATATATCCACCACCTATTCAATATTTGTATGCATATAAAGTATTAGAAAAAACATATTATAGTGTAATTTGATGAAAACGACATGCTTATCCACTGTAATACAGTGATGTGATGCTGTATAGCAATCTTGTTAAATGATATAAACCATACAAATTCCTAAATTGTCACATGCCCAGACTGCTTTCCCAATGGCATGCTAGTAGACCTACAGTATAAAGAGTTTGGGTTCAAGATATCAGTACAGTCGATTTCATGAATACTGTAATTAGCATAATTTATTTACAGGTTTTGCTTTGTATAAATTGTGGAGTTGAATATTGAAACACAAAATGGCATCACTTCTGTCTTACCTGGTCAATGCAGTTTATCTTTTCAGCAGGGTAGACAACAAACCCACATCTGGCACAGGACTGCATGATGAATGCCCGTCCTTCTCCCAAAAAACTAAAACAAAAAACTTTTAGGAAGTAAATGAAAAAATAGAGTGAGATTTGTTATAAGCAGTGAAAAGTCAGCCCTGGTCAAGGCAGGCCAACGGTCAGAAGAGGCTGGGTGACAAGCAAGGGTATAGCAAAAGAGGTGGCAGCAACTCCCAGTGGAACTGGTGTCTCTGTGGTGGTGATAAACTTAGCTCTGAACTAGGAAAGACTAAAGCTACCTCTTACATGACACCATGTCATATGGGACCAACCCCCTTACTCATTCCATGGCAGATGACATGTCAGCCACCCAATTCAGTTGTACTGTATGTAGGCAGGAATACAGGTTGAAGTTGATAGACACAGACAGAAAATATCAAAGAATGTGTGTGTGTGTGTGTGTGCACGCGTGTGCGTGCGTGTGTGTGCGTGTGTGTGCGTGTGTGTGTGTGTGCGTGTGTTTGTATGAGTGTTTGTGTGTATGAACCTGATACAACTGTGACACAGTTACTCAGTGTGCTCTTTAAATAGAAGGAATAGTCATTGCAACACATATGCATGATGTGTGTTGCAATGACTGCGTGGGACAGGCATGATGTATGACAATAACACAAACTAATTAGGCATGAATTACACCTGTAAAAATGCAAATATTGGACTTTCAAAGTTTAAGCCTTTGATCGGAAAAATATAGAAATAATTTCAAGGCAATGTTATTTTCATGACAACATATATATTGCAGCACTATGTTTTCTGCCATAGTCATCCAAGATCATATCATTTAGCATCCAAACAATGCCTTGAGTCACATGGTGGCATAGTCTCACCTTAAGGTATGAAACATCTAGGGACATGTGAGACAACCTGGCTCAAGTGTGGGTGAGGCTGACATTTCTTTACCCATCCAAGGCCTTATAGTGGTGGAGGGGCAGCTCATCTTCTACAGGTGCACCATGGAGAGTGTCCTGGCTGGCAACATCTCCGCCTGGTAAGGACGGCTCTGCCCTCCATCTTCTACAGGTGCACCATGGAGAGTGTGAAGGCTGGCAACATCTCCGCCTGGTAAGGACGGCTCTGCCCTCCATCGCAGGGTTCTGCAGAGAGAATGGTGAAACCTGCATAGCACGTTACCAGGGACTGCTGCCAGCCATGCAAGCAAGCCCTACACCCAGTAGTGTATAGGAAAAGACAACCTTTGGCAAACGACATACAGGAGACTATACTGATCAGAGCTAGCCGTTTGAGAGAGGTTTTCTTTCCGCTAACCGATGAAGGACACTACAATGACACCCACACTGCTTTGCTGACATCACTTTTGATAGTAACCTTATTCTTTTTTTCCCCTTTTTTTGTATATGTTTATGTTGTTTTATATATATATATATATATATATATATATATACACTACCGTTCAAAAGTTTGGGGTCACCCAGACAATTTCATGTTTTCTATG
>JAODUH010064671.1:1459-17188 GCA_027564835.1 Typhlichthys subterraneus
CCCCCCCCCCCCCCCCCCCCCCCCCCCCCCCCCCCCCCCCCCCCCACGGCGAGAGGCCACCGGAGAAGAACACAGATGGACACACAGCAGGCTGTAAAACATTAAGTCTGCTGTCATCATCAGCAATACACACACAGTGACACAAACGCACACACACACACACTGCTGAGCATATTATGTTAAAAAGATATTAGCCCTTAAAATCCTCATGGGACTCATAATAAGTCAACTGCATCATTAGCAGTTAGGATGTGAATGTGTGTGTGCGTGTGTACAGTATGTGTACTGTATGTGTAAGTGTATGTATGTGGGCTTGTGTGCATGCATGCATGCATGGTTATCTGCACATATCTATGCATATTGTGTGGGTGCATGTATGCATTATTGAAATTAAAGATTTCTTTGTGCTGAATAGTAACGTTAGGAGTCACAAAGAATGAATACATCCTCTGAATGCCAAGAATGCTAACTGTGCCCTAAACAGTGCTCTATTTAGGGCATTTATAGAACAGGAACTCTAGTAGACATTGTGTTTACTGATTGAAAGCTAACATTCATCCATTCATCCATTATGAACAAGAAAAGAAGATGTCTGGATATTGTCATAAAACCAGTGTCACTGTGTCAGTCTCACATCCCGTGTCAAGGGAGCAATTCAAGGATTTTAAAGGTGTGCGGTTATGGTCGTCTTCACCCACTAGCAGATTGCACTATGAATGTAATGATGCTGTAAATGCTGCAATGACCTGCTACATAGCAATAGATCATCAAACTGCTTGCAACTGTAGGCTCGTTATCCTGGGGTCTATACGGTAACTATTGGCCAAACATGGCTAGTCTGCATTAACCCACAGGGGAAAATATGTTCCCTGTGGAACAAAGCAAAGGCTTGCTTTGTTTTTATACTGATAGTAACAACTGGTGTCTGGTTTCTACTACAGCAGTCCACAACTATGGGAAAGGGCACATTATTCTCCTATTCAGTGAACTGTGCAAGAGACTGGATGATGCAGCTCAGTTTCTTTTTTGTAACAGGACAAACTGTAGCATTTGTCCGCTTCTACAGCTAGCATTCTACATAGCCTATTCTTGTGTTTAATGAACAACAGTATTACAATACTGTTAATATATATTCAATAGTAATCTCCATGATCTGATTCTCATCTCTCTGTATTCAAATAGGTTGATGGCACAGTCAGTCAATCATACTGCATAGCCTATGTGTTGAAGGAAATACCGCACCGTTTCCATTAAGCCATTTATTCTTTAGATAACATGTTTAGATGAGACTGAGACATTCAGATACATTTATTATAAAAGCGGGCGGCAACAACAAAAACAACATCAACAACATCTTATGACTAATAACTACAGTATAACACACAAAAGACAACAACATAGAGAAATGCAATTAAAGTGTAGAAAGCTGATGTTTAAACTGAGTTTAGAAATACAGTATGGGACTAAATAAAATGTTATTTGTGTAGAATAATTACATTAGTTACAGTACAGTTTATCTCAGAAGTTGGCAAATGTACGCTATGGGTCTGGGGCCAAGATCGTTTGCAGTAGAGGACCAAACTGGGTTAGCCATGGCTCACTCATTATTTATTAATTGTAACTTACCCCAAAATGCCATGTCTGTGAGTTATTTTGTGCTTTGGTGGTCGGTGCTGGGCTGGATTCACATAAAGTGATGCTCTTGTGGTGGACGTCTAGGCTGTTGCAGTGCTGAGCCAGTTATAAAGTGGCTAATTATTCATAGCAATACCAATACAGGCTATACTAATCAACATGGCTTACCGGAACCTATAGATCAATAACCGCTATTCTATCACAGCTGGCTCAATTGCTATTGTTGTCTACGTGTGTGTGTGCGCGCATGTGTGTGTTTCTGGCAAGTTACCCAATACTGTATTGTCTGGCTGGCTTTCTGAAGGCTCTCTCTATAATGTAATTTATCAACCACTAAAATCCATCAAGGGAGTCAGCGTGTGTGCACGTGCGCGTGTGTGCGTGCACGTGCACAGTATGTGTGCCCAAAAGCCAACAACCCACTGTCATGCTACTTAAAGATATTGCTCTTTACTCTCTGTAACTAAAACCCTTGATTCAGCATGGCTGCGGATGCCAAACAAAAGCACTTGGAAGAAGTCACCTGTTGTCTGGGTTCTATATCAGCCCGAGGGGGAGGGATTGGGGGGGAGAGTGTGTGTGTGTGTGTGCGTGTGCTTGTGCGTGTGTTTCCTTGGCTTTCATTAGTCTAATAGCTAGTTTGCTTTTCCTTTGGTATTCAGGTAGGAAAATGCTCCTGCAGAACTCTTTATTTTGTTTTCATTACATATTTAACAAAATAAACCCATAATACTCCCATATACATTTCTACACCGGTTAGCAATTGAATCATACGTTGGAAGTGCCATCGACCTTAGGTAGAGAGGTAGGAGGAGAACTTAGGAGCTCTGTATTTGGTGGAGTAGAGAGGAATTGCACTGTCACTTTCAGAGTTCTCAAACCAAAACAACCATGTTTTTGTAATACTGGTTAGGGAAATCAGTGGGGAGAGCTTAGAAACCCATGTAGGTCATACACAAGAAGGTAAGCAAGCTTCAAGCTTAACTAGTTTAGCGATTTTAGCATAGCTCTAGATCTGAAGCGCTAAAAACATCACTGTTTGACCTGGTTAGCAGGGAGTAGAACAACATACAATAGCCTACCTTGCAGCCCAAACTCAGCTCATAATCACAAGCTAGCCACAGGTAGTGTCTTAAATACAACACTACCACATGTTTGTACCAAGATACAGTACTACCAGTAGCAACCTGCTGACTGTGTGAGATTTACAGACATTTATGAGACATTTTTAAAACATTTCTGAGAAATACCAGAAATAAAATAGCGGTTGTAAAATACTGTACATTTCAGTTGTTGTGTACCACAAAGGGATTAGTTTAATTGTGTCAAACCATAAGTGTGTAAGGACGCTATAGTGTGCAGGTTTAAATTCAGTATTGCGTTAAAGGGTTTGCAATAAAATACCACTATAGTATGTGTGTTTGTGTGTGTGTGGGGGGGGGGGGGCAAGCTCCAGCCACACTGTTAATGCACACTTCTGTCACTACTCACTAGGACCTGTGGCTGCAGCTGATTACATTTACAGCAGCAGTCACCTCAAACCCGCACACAAATCACACCTAACCGGCTGTGTCCTTTTGACCCTGATGGAAACCACACGCAGCAAGCCTGCCAAGCACCCAGTCACTGGCCTGCCCATCAAACCAGTCAACAACACGAGACACACACACACACGCACACACACACAAGTTCACAGCCATTAGCATGTTCTTACATCTTAGCGTTACCATAATGCATATGGTAATACTGTGTGTGTGTGTGTGTGTGTGTGCGCAGTTGAGGTACACTAAATGCTGCCCACTATTTTTTAGTCTATATATTACAGACATGCTGTGATATTATCACATTTAGAAATAATCCAGCAGTTTCTGAGCAGTAGGCATGCGATTAATTCTAATAAAGCATAATTACAATGCAGAATTTAGCCGTGTTTGTTTAGAAACCGAATCACTATCATGTTCAATGTCAAGAAGTATGTGCAATTGTGTGTCATGTTAAAGGCACAATCCACAATTTGTTGTTGAGGTTTGGTTTGAATCTCAGAGAGTGCATGACCCTCCTCTGCTGATCTCATAGACTCACGTTCTCTACCCCTCCCCCTTAGAGCCACCCCCATATTTGAGCACGGCAGTGTTTCAAACACCCTTGGTTAGCTGATGCTGTGAATATCTGGGCCTCTTGGGGGCACTGTGAAAGAGTGTACCTTTAAGAAACATGGGCTTCACATCCCTTTCAAAGGCAAACACAATGGTCTTTTCTCCTGTCTCGTCAGTGTGCTGGGATTTTTTTTTATGTAGGCTAGTGCACATTTGACACACATATGTATGTCTATTTGCAGAGCTCTCTGAGATTAGAGGTAACAATACCATAAACACAGACAAAGACTTCTGAGGATAACCAAGAGGAAGAGGGAGGGGGCATTTAACATTCCTGTCCGCTGGCAGCTTTGTAGGATAGGATTTCTGCTACATTTTATGTTTGCCAGGAACCAGCCTGCAGTTAACATTTCAGAATGACTAATTCCGCAGTAGAATTAGTGTTTAGTGGGGACTGGGGACACACACACACACACACACACACATAAACTCGCGCGCTTGCAGGGGACTGTGCTCTAGATACTGTTGTAGAGTACAGGTGTGTAATCGCGCAGGCACATTCACCACTTCCCCACTACTTTCTTCTGTCCATCCGTTTGCCTCTGATAAAGTTATGTGCTGTATGTCCTTCACTGACCGTCCGCACCTGCCCGCCAAGTTCCACTCTAGCTTCCTCTTTCTATCCTCTACCCTTTCTTTCATTCCTCTCCTCTCTTCCTGTTAAGCTGTCCTTGACAAACTCCTGCACCTGTCAGGTACATTATTCTCTTATCGTTTGCATTTCTCTGCTTCCCTCAAGTTTTGCACCTCTTTTTGTGCATCCAGATGAGAAATTGCATTTTCAAAACATTAAAAATATGCAGTTCTTCTGCTGCCACTAGGTGGCCAGTTCCAGAAGTGAGCATAGCGGCCTCTGAATGAATGTAGTCTATAGGAAAGGCTCCAAATTGCTCTCTCTCCAGATTGGGACAATCTTGAAATGTATTGTTTGTGTAAAATGAAGGCTTAGAGAAGATTACTTTTCAACCAATCAGGAGAGATCCACTGACAAAAGCTCTATATCTCTTATCTTCTGTCATTTATATTTAAAAAACATTTCAATTCCTTTCATTTTCTCCTGCCTTTGTTAAGCTCTTTGAAGAACATAAGTACTTAGTTGGTAGGCTACTTAGACTTCTAGCCATTTCCTCTGTGAATTATTAAATAGTGCTGAAAAAAATGATATGGTACTTCTACACAGCCCTGGCTCCGTAAATACAACTGCACCCTAGGCTTTGCAATGTGTTTATATGTGGGGCGGAGCTTCTGAGGGGCTTCGTTTTGATTTGAGCTCGAACTTGCAAGTGCTCTAGAGGATGACAGACCCCTGCCTTTAAACAATATGTGCCTTCCACAATATGCACGCTTTCATCTTAGATCTTTCCATGGTGAATGACATGATGGACATTTACACTAAATAAACCATTAGTTTGTGGGTGCATGTGTGTGTGTGTGTTTGTGCGTGTGCGTGCGCGTGTGTGCGTGTGCATTTGATCAGCCCACAGCGTATGCATTTGTCCTGCAAGGAATCTGTCCACCACCATCACTCTGCTCCTCCCTCACTCACCTCCACTGTTTGTCTCTTCTCGTCCTTCACTCTCTCCCTCATTATCTCCCTCAGGAGTCCGGTTTCCACAGCAACACACACACACACAGATGGGCACACCCATGCACGGGTGTAATCAACCTCACAGTGTCTCTCTCTCTCTCTCTCTCTCTCTCTCTCAAACATACACTTGAGTAATCAACCCAAACAACCCCAAACACTGAGACACACATACTGACAAACTTCTCTCTCTCTCTCTCTCTCTCTCTCTCTCTCTCTCTCTCTCTCTCAGGCAGGGAAGTAATCACCATGAGAGCTGCGAGCGTAGTGGAGGTGTGAGCGCTGTCTAAACGCTCTCCCTGACCCATCAATCATAAAATCTTTTATGGGGATTGGACAGCTGACAGTGTCGCCATTACAGATCGTCTCCCCTTATTTTCATCAATCACATCCTCTCTGCTGCAAAAAGTGACGCGCTCGCCAACGTTTTTGGCAGGTACTTAACAGACAAGGGTTAGCTTATTTGCAGAGATTTTGGGCAAAACCGTCTTTCCGATATGCAATTGTATTCAAATCAGTTGTTTAGCAGCCATTATTTTACAGTATATTTAAACAGGCATCTACAGATACAGTATATAGGACTATTCAGTTCATATTTAATTACGCTTTTGTTTAATTCATATTTAAATCTTCATCTGGTCGCACACGTCACCAGATGGTTTTAAGGTGATCAGTGCAGCTCACTCCGCCATACATTCATGTGTATGTATGTATCTGTGATCATTCAATGCCCAGCAACGATAAGTCAATGTTATATCACAAAACAATCTCGAAAAGAGCTGCTAACGCCATCTGTATGTCACGATACAGTGTGTGCCCATGTGACTCAGTGAGTCGCATGTATACGTTATCTCCTCCAACCTTTAAGTTTCCTCTGTATTCTAAGACACGACCAGCTGCTATTCTGGGCCGACGTGACTTCAGACAGTCTGACACAGAGCCGGGGCTCAAAGTAGAAACTCTATATGCATCTCACTTTAGCTGTCATATACAAAAACACAGGAAACCACAGGGTCCGATTACCGTGTATGTGTCTGAGTGTGCAGGCGAGAGAGAGAGAGAGAGAGAGAGAGAGAGAAATTTGTCAGTATGTGTGTCTCAGTGTTTGAGGTTGTTTGGGTTGATTACTCATGTGTATGTTTGAGAGAGGGAGAGAGAGAGAGAGAGAGAGATAGAGAGAGAGAGAGAGAGAGAGAGAGAGAGACCACAATATAGCATGCATGACAACACAAGTTGGGAAGGAATAAAAGAAAGTGCAAGACAGGGAGTGGATACAGGTGGAATGGAATGATTGCAAGCAAAGGGAATATGTACCCTCTCTCTGTCTGTCTCTCTCTCTCTATCTCTATCTCTATCTCTCTCTCTCTCTCTCTCTCTCTCTCTCTCTTCGTTGGCATCTCCTTTGTTGCCTAAAGGGACTCGGCAGCGAGACAAACAGATCTTCTTCATTGGCGCCTTCGGGGACCCATAAGAGCGTCAGATGGAGAAGAAAGGGATTATGTGATTCCACATCACAACAGATCTGAAGCAAAACAGCTTGGGTTGCGCATCATTAGTCAGTTTACCCATGTGCATCCCAATATCTTTCATATATGTGTATTAATTCAAACATACATCCAGTATATGTGTTAATCTGTGCCCATGTGTAGGGGACAGGGGGTTATGTGTGTTGTGCATCTATAAAGTAGATGAATATATTTGAATATAATTGTAGATGAAGCAAGTCAGACAGCAGCTTTTAGAAATGGCAGACAGGCAGACAACAGCGGAAATGTGGCCCATCACAGCAAATAAGAATCACTAGACTTGTTTATATTTTTTGCATACAGCATATGCAAGCACAGACATTTTTAAGCAGAAGGGAAACAAATATGCAGCTTGTGTGGGTGTAACTCCACCACGCTATTCTAGTGTATATTAAATTGTTGGGTCAACACATCTATTTGCTCCATGACTTTATGTATAAAGTCAAACATAATCCTCAGTGATGGAAGCACTGGAAGGAACGAGGTCTTGGTGCCTTTGTGCTGCTTGATCTCCAACAGTGTGCTGTGCAGTGAAAGGAATGCCCTCCAACGGGGCATTGCGGGAGGAAAGGTCATAGATTAAAAGGGACCAGGCCCAGGGAAGATTTAACTGAGGTCTGGAATTTGCCTCTTCGCTGCTATTTTTCTGATACTTGGAATGTGTTATGGTCTTTTGGTTGTTTACTACAATAAAAGATACAGCTATTTCAGCACAGTTACACTATTCATTAGGTTCAATAGGTTTGACAGCCTTTGTATAATAAATAAAACACTGCCGATTTAGAAATGCTGCTTTACCACATTTTTAGAACTGAGCACAATCGATAATTTATATATTTTGCCAAAGTGTTTTTCAAAATAGAAATGAATCATCAGTAGACACGACACAATATATAAAAGACAGGTTTGGTCTGCTCCAGCATACTGTAGGCTTCAATATACTTCATGCTGAGTCTAATCCAAGCCACACATAGCCCTGTGACTGCACTCACCTACAGTAATTTGCACAACGAATACTGACAAATTGGGCTCAGAGATGGAGATATTTGCCTGGCTTTAAATAAGTTATTATGCAGCTATTCATCTTTTCATTACTAACCTTCTGCTTAGCGGAATTGCACACCAGATGTGAAAACATCCCGTAGCTTCCTTGCTATACCTCACTATGAAGTGTTCCCACTGACATTCCCACTAGCATTAGCGTTAAATTAACTCCTTGTTTGCATAATGTAAGACATTCACTGTTTGTCAAAAACACACTTATAATGACTGCAAAGCTGATTGCGGTCAATACTACTGGAAGCATGTATTTTTTATATATTTATGTTGTTGTAGAATTTCAATTAAGATAACAATATTTAAATCAAACATTGGCGAACACCGATGAGAAGGACAGAGTGTGATATGCAGTATTGGGCAATAACTAGTTTCAGTAATTAGTAGTGTAACTAATTACTAATTACTATTTCCAAAACAGTAATAATATATAATATTACAGTTACTAATCCTACTGGGTTACAATAATGAGATTTCTGGTCCTAGCAAACTTAGGGTAGGCTAATTGAACCATCATGTCCAATCATTTGGTTTGAGAGGCTGCAATGTTTTTACTTTGGCTGATTCTTGACTCCTAAGGTTAATTATTGTTCCCATAAATAGGTTCCAATTATAAAATGAGCTGGCTACACAGGTTGACAAGTCGTAAGGGGCGAGGCAGGGTAGTGATTGTGAAAGTAATATAGTAATGTAACTAGTAATGTAACTAATTACTTTTAATCAAAAGTCAAAAATAATGTAACTATTACTTTTGAAAGAGTAATAAGTATCTAGTAACTTATTACAATTCCTGAGTAACTGGCCCCAGCACTGGTGATATGTAAATAAAAAGGGAGGGGGAAAGGATGGAAATGTAAAAATATGAATATGAATATAAGTATAAGAGAGAGGAAAGATAGCTGACTGATCACTTCTATGGGAGGTACAGTAGATGATAAACAGCAGCTACTGTACTACTCAGGGTAGCCATAGCTGGTGTAACCATTGGAACGTGATTGCAGTCGTTTCCTCCTACTTTGCGTAGGCCTCTGGTTAATTTGAAACTATTGGACAGCGTTTAACCAATCGGCTTTTCTACAACTGTTTTTATCGCCTCATCTAGCTCTACCACCATTTGGAAACACGCTTGACTTCAACATCATCGCACTTGCCCGCCATGATTTGTCCGCCAGCAGGGTGGCTGTACGAACACTAATGTCAACAGGAGTTTCCAGACACTCAGCAAAATAAATCAAGCTGAGCGCAGTAATCGAACACTAGGCTAAGGCTGCTATGAGTTCACCAGAAAGCTAGGGACTTCATGTGAAATAATTGTTGTAATTTACATGCAGTGTAGGATTTCTGTTAATATATATACTGTACATACACCATGTTAACTTTTTGTTCTTTTCTTTTTTTTTTGGCAATTGAAGAAAAATAATTTAACATTTCCTTCAGATTGAGTTCCTTTCGCATCATTTTCTTCATTGTTTTCATCTGCGAGCGGTGATTGCTACGTCTTATAATTAATTATAATAAAGCCTGAAGCATTTGTTTCCAGTCACGCTCCATTATAATTCAGACACTCCTTTGATGTAATAAGATCAAAATAACAGTGCAGGTGGAATGCTCATAATTCACAGCAGCAACAACAATGGCTACAATATCAGCAACAACAACGAGATACTGTTCCCAGGGATCAATAAGGGAAAGCTTCACCTTGAGGAGTACATAATATACCAGAGCATCAGGATATGGCGACAAGGTGAAAGTTATGGTATGTCTGTCAGGGGTTGCTCTGACGCCCTGTCTTTCTGCCTGTCATCTTGCCAGCTGTCGGTTTGTTTAAGCCAGTAGCAGGTGTAAATATTGAGGCAGCAATATTTGTCCGATCACCCTCTCCGCCCATTCGAGATGGTCACCAACAAGGTCTTGTACAGTACTGTACAAGACCATCGATATCTCAGTCCCTCCAGGATATCGCTATGTTGCAATCGCATAACGCAAATTAAAGACCCGCAAATTATGTGCGACCTTGCAATTTTGTGCAATGTACCGGAACTTCTCCGCACATGTTGTGAATATGCAGACGTGCCACACGAACAGCTCGTATTTGCCAACAAAAGTTACGCCAATTCCCTGGTTCTGCACTAAAGTGGGGATAAACCACATGTGGTGGAACATAAGCGAAAGTCATCAAGCGCATAACACACTATGGCTGAAACGCAGTGCGTGTGCGATTCAAGCCTACTGCATGTGATAAAGGAAAAGACAACAGCGGTGCCAGGAGAACCCAACTGCACTTACAGTATAGGTTATTATGCGACAGTGGATGTTTTGTTTTGACGTGGATATTCCGTGGTGAAATTACCATGTTCAACGTCTGAAGATAGGCTACTAAAATCAAATTTAAGCCTACCCAACCCTGTGCAGCCAACCGTGTTTGCAGGAAACGTGGACAACTCGGTGACTCGTGAGAGTCCTAATTGAAATAAAATAAGTAGGCGCCAATATTTTCTCTGTAATGTAGTGGAGGAATTGCGTCCTGAGCAGAGGATAACAGAGGATGGCAGAGGATTACGAGGATGACTCCCTTGTGTGTGTGTTTGTGTGTGTGTGTGTGTGTGTGTGTGTGTGCGTGTGTGTGTGTGTGTGTGTGTTGTAATCCGAGCTCCGCGTGAATGATAGTGCATGTGTCCTCTGTTGTTTACTTCTGTCATTATTATTAGCCCGTCTTTGATCCGCAGACTTCAGCTGTTTAAGCTATTTAAGCTATTTCATCCATTGAATGTTTAAAATGTTAAGCTTAAAGAATGGTTAGTTATATTTTTTCGGAATTCATTTAATCATTTATTTTTTCGTAGGGATATGCCGTTTTCATAGTAACACTCAGAACAGTGTTGTCAAACTGCCCTCAATCTTTACCAAATAGGGTTAGGTTAGTTTAATAGTCCAATTCTAATTGAAAAGAGAGAGATTTTTGACTATTTTTGCAACTTTTGCATGCTCCCGCAATTTCATAGCAAAAACACGCCTAAGAACACCCCGTTATGCATCCCAGCAATCGCAAAAAAGGCTCACAAAATCCTGCAGGGACGGAGATTTGTATGTCACTGTGGCTCAGAGGGATCTGACATGTCCTACCTCTGCTCTTGTGTTCCCAAACCTTTCAGCTCGCGAGCCCCAAAATAATGCCAGACTTGCACGACCCCTGAGGTGTTAAAAGCACAATAGCCATAATATTATTTGATAGTGTTTAAATACAGGCTTGCCTCACATCAAAGTAATGTAATAATATAAAAAGTGTATTACTGCCAACAGTTATGGCTAAAATATGCTCTTTCTAATCATTTTAAAATGTTATTTATTTTCTGAAATTCATGTCGTGACCCAGTCTGTGTCTCGCAAGCCCACTGCTCTATGGTATAGATAGAGGTAAGCAAGCAAATCTCGCAGTCTCGCCTCTCTAATGGGCTTTATAAATAATATCAAGGTCACAGCTGAATCAACCCATACTTTAGGTTGTAGAAAAAAACTGCAACTGTTTTCCCAAACAAGCGAGGCCTCATCTCATGTTTAACTTCTGTGCTAAGAGCTAAGAGAACCTCTGTGGGCAGGTAATTTGCTACTCCTCCCTGGCTAAAGCCGACTTTCAGTTTAAGCCATAGACTGTAATGGACAAACCCTCCGTGACGTCGCCCATAGCTTTCTCAAGAACGTATTTGAACATCAGCTGTGCTAGCTCTGGCCATCGCCATATCTGCAGTACCTCACTCCGCCTGTAACGCCCTTCCATGAACTACAGGTTTTGGCACTTCCGTGTTGTATTCATATCTCAGCACCGGAGGTTCCCGCTTGGGTTATACTGTAGGTGCAATAGGCTAGTGCAAAACATATACTGAACCAGCAGACCTGATGCCTATAAGTAGTCAGGTTGTATAGGTTACAGTGGTCTATGATTTCATCGTGTAGAGGTGATGAAATTTCACTGGATCTGTAGCACATAAGCCATTCTATCTGTGGAAGAGGTTTGCTTGCACCCTCAGGTCAGATGCAGAAGACTTCATACTGATTCAGCCATTCCAAATCCAACAAAAACATGATTCCGCAGCTTTCAGTTTTACAGACTGTTTTTACGATGGCAGAGGGAGTTGATAGAGAATCACAGATTTATGCCTTTTCTGTGGGCCTCAGTAATGCTTTTCTACATGGTGCACTAAAGTCTTGTGAGAAGAAAAATCATCTGTGGTGTTTTATATGAAAGCATCGGGAGCGGAAAATTGCAGATTACGAGAAGCCTTGCCTAAGAAATGTTTACAGCAAGTGCTGCCAGGGCAGTGGCCATTAGAGAGAAATTAATTATAGTAATTGTTCTTTGTAACCAATTAACAGATTTGCGGTCTCACTCTCGGATTGAGGCAAGTTAAACAATACTACTCGCCTTGTTTCAAGTAGCCTGAAGTAGACCTGTGATCTTGACCCACCATTCAAGACAGCATCTATTAACCTTTGAATGCCAAGTACCACTAAATCGATACACTTGTCACCAGAACACTGAACAGGGGGTATTTGCTCCAGGACCCATGAGAAAATGCCTGGTTTTACATAAGTTAATGGATTGGAAAAGAAGGTAGTCAGAGTTTTGTAGTTTGGCACACAAGTGCCATAGAATAAAGTAGGCTAACTATGCAGATTACAGTCTTTTAAGTGCATGGAAAGTCAAACCAGATTGCGGGCACAAACAAAATGACACCAGGAGCTAATACAGCATTTTGTTCTGTCATCTTAATCAGCATAGTCAGCCATGAAATGAACGAATAGCCCTGGAGAGACCGTTGTCATCCATCTCCTCCAGCTGTTAGCACCTCTGCAACACACAACAACCAGCCTGCAGGCTCCAATGTAGGTGTGTGCTCGCTCATGTTCAAACCGGGGCAGAGGGCATGTCAGAGATGGGACTTGCATGTCGGGCTAATGAGGAGGACCAGCCTGAAGCCATTGGTAGCAGAAATACGTCATGGTCCATATTGCTAAGACTTATTATTTCAGCCATTGTTTAACTAAATCGAAACGGCTCATAATATTTTATATAATTATTGTTATCATCATCTTAATTAGATATATTGTTATGTTGTATATAATATTTGAATTCACAAATTCCTTTTATTGACAGTACTAATCCTTTTATTCCCATATACAGTATATTATCAACATCTTTGCAGCAAACAATGATAACTTGGAAATGATTTCATTATTGATTGTGGCCGTGCAAAGCAAGGATTGATTTTGAGTCAGATTGTGTCTACATCTCCAGCAAAATGCAATAACACATGACCGAATATCTTCCTAGCAGAGAAGGTAGCAGAAAATCACAAACAGCAGATAAATGTTGGATACCATATAGGGCAGGTCTCTCTAGTCCAGTCTCTAAACAGCATCATCACTGTCTCCTGCAGTGAACTAAGATGGAGAAGCCATGGTCTCTGTGGTTTTACGCACCATGGAAGGAGGCGTTGCTATCTCCAAAATATTGGATCAAAATTCATTCTCCACACCGCTTTCTCACATGCCGACACAGCAAGGACTCAAATCCAACAGGGAGAGGTTGTAGACCGGATAGGTAGGTGAAGAGACGATAGGGGAGGGGAGGAATCGTGGGCACTTGATATCCCATTGACCTTAAAGATGGTCCTCCACAGGTGACAGTTCACCATGACGACAATTCACCTGTATATCCGTATAGCCCCATTGTAGCTAACCGCTAAATAACGGTGTGATAGCCTGTTCAATAAGCGCAGCCGTAATACAAATCAGCAAATGTGGATGCAATCATTTCAGGCTGATTGGCAAACAACCAAAGCGGGAGACAGTCCGATGCTAAGCACTAGAGATAAATGTTTCTGATTTCTGGCCCGGGGTAAGACACAGAAGTCGTTTACATGTTGGCAGAGAAAATATATTTCAATTTACACCAAGGTATTTACATAAAGCTGTTAGCACAAACAGAACCATAGCCTTGGTACAAGGTGCTAGCTCACTTCAATGAGCCACGAAACAGACTCTAAATAAACTAATTAACTCTCCTGGCAAGTCATACAGTCAATAGCAGAGTAATTGTTTCGGGGATTTTAAGCACTGCAGACATAATTCACAAATATATTACTTCTGCATGTTGGAGAAATACAACAGCAATTTAAAGGCTGTTGGCTGTTATTGCTTTATTACACTAGTTTTCCAATCTTAGCCAATCTAAGCCATTGGTGATAAAGTCAACTGGCACAGCTTGTCAAGACTATTAGGATTCCATTGTTGGTCTGCTGGCCTCAACAAATTGCATTATACACCATTGGCTTGTGTGAACTCACAAGCTCAGACGCACACACTATTACAGTATATATACACACATAATTGTTATGTAGCTAGACTACTCTTTCAGCATGTCGATATATCCCGCCAGGCTGTCCATAATTAAACTGACTGATTTTTGTGTACACACAGTACTATACAACTGTGGAAAACTGTATTTTCTAATATAACCCATTTGAACATGCCATACTGTGGATCACAACATTTTTTCATTAGACCAGGCTGAAAGCTAATATGTTGTCTCCCACAAAATGCGGCTTTCAGACCAGTAAGAAACAGCATCCAGGTTTTCTATTAACCACTACAAGTGTGTCATCATAAAACAGCTTTTTTATCTTCTGTTTCATATATATATATACTGTATATATGCGCCCGGCTCAGTTTTTGCAAAGTTTAACTGGAAAAACTGTAGAAGACAAACTAATGGGAATATATCTGCAGTGACTCTGCAGTGACTCCAACTCCAAATTTGCGAGACAAATACCAGCTTGTGCATTTCACACCATCCTAGAACAATCAAAATCGAATGTGAACAGAAATGTTCCCAATCTAATCTGTAATTGATTTGGCAGCCTGAAGCCGATTCAACAGGATCAGCAGGTGAAAGCTTACGTCAAGCTAGTTTTGTAAACAGGCTCTATTGAACACATTTAAATGAATTGCTAGTGAAATCAATGGCCAAGATGTGCTCATTCTTCCAAGCAGTAACAGAAGGAAGTCTGTGTGTGTGTGTCTGCATGTGCGTGTGCGTGCACATGTGCGCACGTGCGCGCACTGGGCACGCACGTGTTTAGGTGTGCGTGTGTGCATGCGTGTGTGTGTGTCATGGAGTTGATGGAGCGAGAGAGAGAGAGAGAGAGAGAGAGAGAGAGAGAGACAGAAAAAGGCACAAAAGAAGCCTAAAAGGTTAATGTAAGCTAATAATAAACAAAAACACACATGGAGGAATAGAGAGTCAAATGGGAGACAGCAGAAAACAGAAATCTATACTGTAATCAATGAGGTAGCACTGTGTTAAACTCTTGTAGAAAGCTGTATGAAATTCCTTCTCATCTCAGAGTTGTATCTAGTAAAAGATCAGATACATCCAAACATGCACTAACCATATGAAAAATGACAGCAGATCTTATCCAACATACTTAATACTGAGAAGCCTTTGACAAGAAAGTTATGCATTTAACACCAAGTGCGTAACTACCCATAATGCAAACGATGCAACCGCATTGGGGCCCAGCATCAACCAGGGGCCCGTGAACGATCATCTTATTACCGATCAGCTGGGCCCTCTAATGTACAACTCATTCTTCAACCAAGCTTCCGAGCTGGTCAAGCTACAGATAACCACCATAAAGGGGCGTTCACACTACCGGCGGCAACGGCGGCATGACGTCATTAAATCCTATTCATGTGTGTTGGTGCCGCGGCG
>JAODUH010064682.1:0-17188 GCA_027564835.1 Typhlichthys subterraneus
TACTGCTCCTAAGGTTAGGGTTAATACTGCTCCTAAGTTTAGGGTTAGTACTGCTCCAAACGTTAGGGTTAATACTGCTCCTAAGGTTAGGGTTAATACGGCTCCTAAGGATAGGGTTAATACTTCTTGCTCCTACCTTTGCCGTGGGTCTTTGCCTCAATGATCTCACTGATGCGACCAGGCCCCACTGCATTCTGGGCCGTGAGGGTGAACTTGTACCAGGTGCCACACTTGAGGTTCTCCAGCCGATATGATCGCTCACTGGGGCTGATGGCAAAATTGCCCCACTGTTCGCTGTTATCCTCCGAGTACTGCAGGATATAGCCTAGAGGAGCCAGTCAGACCAGGAGATATAGAGACACAGTGGCATGGAACACTGAACGTACTTATGAAAATACTAAGAAACCATTAACTTAAACCAGACTCATTTCGCATTGACAAGGGAAAGCGTAAATACAAAATAAAAGGATCCCACAATGGAGCTATTTCCCGGAAAACAAAATTATAGAAACACAGAGAGAAGAGAAGACGTTTCAGACTTTGTTGTGTCTCTGACCTCTAATGGAACTTCCTCCGTTGTCTCCTGGGATCCACGACAGGGTGATTGATGTTGTGGTTGTCTTGGTAACAGTGAGACGGGGCTGGTCCGGAGGAACTGTAAACATTGTCAACAGACAGAGCTTTAAAATGACCCTGACGCAACAATCTGTTTTTTTTAACTTGCCTTGGCATATTGGCAGCACCATCTGGTCCTGAAATGTAACTGAACTTGAATTTATGCAGACATTAAAAGGACATATTTTACAATAAAAAAAGTGAAGCTGTAAAACAATCATACCTTGAACCTGCAGGTTGAGGACAATCTTGTCTGGCCCAAAGCTGTTACTTGCAACACAAGTGTAATTCCCTGAATCCTCTGCTTTCACCGTACGAATGACAAGGCTACCGTTGCCATGGACACTGCGCCGGCTGTCCATCACAGCGAGTGCTGGGGTTCCATTGCTGTAATATTGACATAGTGCAGTTATTAATCTGGAAAAATATCAAGCACTTTATTCTGACAAATTAATCAAATGAATGAAAATGGAGAAATATTCTGCCTTTTTCAGAAGCCATATGATCATCTACTATATCAAGCATATTAAAGCATCGGCAGGGAGCTCCCAACAGAGCCATACAGCTCTTTGACAATAGTGGTCCTGACTGAATGATCTGTGTCTATCTGTGTCTATCAGGCCCATGGTGTTTGATGCTATCCTGCTATGTATACCGGTGGTCAGGAGGTGCTGTGCATGGCTGCCATCACCATCGGTGTATGAATGAAAAAACGCTATATAACCCACTGGGACTCCAACCCAGGCGTTTGGTGGCATACTAACCCAGCGGGACTCCAAACCAGGCGTTTGGTGGGATTCTAACCCATTGAGGGTCCAACCCAGGCGTTTGGTGGGTGTCTAACCCACCGGGACTCCAGCCCATGCGTTTGGTGGAACTCTAACCCACGGGACTCCAACCCAGGTGTTTGGTGGGACTCTAACCCACCGGGACTCCAACCCACACTGTGGCAATGTGGCCCATGGTGTTGGATCCTATGCTGCCGTGTCTACTCACGTCTCCTTGAGCCACTTGATGGTGGGGGCTGGATCACCCACAGCCTTACAAGGCAGCACAATGTCCCTCATCCACGGGGTGGTCACTGTCCTGTTGAACGTCAGGATCCTGGCAGGAGCTGCAGGACAACAAGTGCCCCATCAGCCAACGTATGAGGTACCAGGGACCCAGTACAGGTCCAGCGAGACATATCAAAGCTAGGACTGTAATGGGTTGGCCTTTATTTCTTTCTTTTTGCGTTTGAGCTCATTAACGTCATGTTGAATTGTTATAGATGGTATGGTTGTTACAGTCATCTGTACTCATTACATTACCATAATGATCCCTGAATGTTTCTAGTGTGTTTTATTAATTAAGATTTCTTTTACTTGTCATTATTATTACAACTGTCTGTCTTATGGTTTTTACAGTGGTATTCGTGTGCTGGTCACACTATTGATGTCACTACATGGATGCTTAATCTGTGCTATATTGTATATTTACAGTATATGCAATTATACTGTGCAGTGTTTGCTCTGTTTTGTTGATGGGCGGTTATAAATACGATTATTAAAATAAAGAAAACAGGAAGGACATTAATGGTTTATTGGTAGGCAAAACACACAGTTGCTCTGTTATTCCCAAAGGAGTTATGTAATCATTTTCACTCGTGTCCCTGCGATTAACGCTGCCTTGAAGTGCTTGTCAGAGGTTCGTCCTTCCTACTGCGAGTATTCTGCATTCAAGAGTTTTGTTTTCAGAGCTATATGAAATTAAAGTGCAATGTCCTTTGTTTGTAATGCACACGTTAGAATCTATGATATATTTCCCAATTCAGATATGCGTTTGGTAGCCCTACCTGAAACAAAAAAAGTGGAATTTAAGAACCAGACTTTTTGTGAGTCAGACAAAATCTTCCGCAGATGCACATTAATTCCAAAATGACTTTATTATATTATATATGCGCTGCGCACATTATCACAAGGCCTCTAGATCCGGGGTGCCTAATCTCGGTCCTGGAGAGCTACTGCCCTGCATGTTTTAGATGTCTCCCTGCTCCAACACACCTGACTCAAATTAATGGGCCGTTATCAGTCTCTGCAGAAGCCTGATTACAACTCAATTATTAGAATCAGGTGTGTTGGACAGGGAGACATCTAAAACATGCAGGGCAGTAGCTGCTCTAGATCATGGATACAAATTACTTTCTATTCTCTGTGGTGTTGAAAGGTAGAAAGTCACCAACTCGGGAACACACTTGCTCAATGAGCTCAAATAAACTGTATTTATTAACAATCAAAACCTCTGCAGGTAGAAAACCAAGCTCAGTCTAACTTTAACATAATTAGGCAAATGAGGGCAATCTTCTGTTGCTGCCGGCTGCTGGTGAAGCATGGAGTGACAGAGGTCATTCATGTGCAATATCCAAGTGGGAACTCGTCTTTACTATAATTCCAATACAACGTGAAGAAGCATATATTGGAGCTGTCTGGAGCCATGGAAACATGCGGCAGTGATGGCAGCTGGCCTCCTCAGCGGAGAGGACATTCATCACCCAGGACAGGAGTGTCCTGATAGGACCTCTGGGTGGTGACAACTGACATTCTGTGGCCTATCTCAACAGACATCAGCTTATCGGGCCCCAGCAAGCATGTCAAGTGCTGACAGGGTCAAACTCAAACCTGTTTTTACATTCAGCTGTGTTCTTATATTGAGATAATGGGAAAGAATGTGTTTTCCACCCCTCAGATGTAGAACAAATAAGGATGGGATTCAGAATGGGGTGGGGGCAAGAATTGACACTGCATAGTATCGCAATACTTTTTTTTCTTTTCATTATATACACATGAGAATTTAATATTTATGCATTTTGCAGCAATACAATTTATGTGAGATGAACAAACTGATATCGACATAGATTTCCTTTTGGGACATAATTTGAAGTTGGAAAAAGTCATACATTTCAAAATATCGCAGAATATCGCAACAGTTTTAAAATCGCAATAATATCGTATAGTGGGGCCTCTGGTGATTCCCATCCCTAGAGCGCCCCCCTACCTTCTGCCATGGGTTTGACGGTGATGATCTCGCTGGCGTTCCCTCGACCCGCGGCCGTGACCGCCACCACCCAGATGCTGTACTGACGGTTCCTGCTCAGGTTGGGGATACGATAGTAGAAGACATCTGGAGCTGCCTCGAACTCACTGCTCACCTAAGGGATAGAGGAGACACTGTATGTTGCCCTGGTTTTCACGGTGGGGACCGCCAGGGACCACCAGAGGAGCTTTAGCAAGATGGAGGGAAGATGAAGGAAAATACTAAAAGAATATATATTAAAAAATGTTACCGTTTAGTTCAAACTAAACTGATTTGCACTGCTTATAAAGGCTTATAAAAAAAATGATATTGATAAAATATTTGAAATACAAATGTAATTATTATTGTACCGTCCAGCGGTAAATGTTAAGGAAATATATAAAAGAAAAACTTTTTTTTTTTCCCTTTTTTTTTTTTACAACTGCCATATTGTCAGTGGCCTTTTAACTTTTAAAGAGCATCGTGCAAAACGGGAACCCTGGCCCCCTATGGTCTATATGACTCTTGCTTCTTGCGCTGATGGTTTACGCAAGACGGCCCAACCCATGCCAGACCCGAGCCCAATCCGCCCGAGCGTCCTGGAGATCCTACCGTGGGGTGTGGGTTGGAGCAGAACACGGTGTACTTCCTGATGATGCCGTTCACTTTGAGAGGAGGCAGCCATGACACGAACACCACAGAGTTAGACGCAGCCGTAGCCTTCACACCCGCCGGAGGACCGGGAACTGAAGGAAGTAAGGTTGACATTGTTATTTATTTATTTGAATTTATTGGGCAATTTCTACTGTTTTTGGTTCTCAGGTTCTGTTCTTGTTATGTTTTTTTTTTGTATTTTAAAATCTGCCATGATGATGTTTTTAATGTAAAACACTTTTGTGATTTTATATATGTGAAAAGTGCTATTTAAATGTACTACTAAACATAAGGATATGACCAACGGCTGCTTGATGGATATTTCCTCGACAGTCTTCTAAAAGTTAAAATATAAAGTCATACTGCCCCAACATCACATACTCTACATACAACTATTATACAACACCATACAGCCATTACACGGCCATAATCTGTAACATTTCCTGCAGGTAGTTGCAGTGCAACATTTGCATATGGTATATCCATCCTGATCTTGTAAGCTCTGCCTTTATTACTTGCTTCACTTTGCCTATCAGTATGGGACAATCGGTCAATCAGTGTGCGGGTGGGTTTAGGTCAATTAAATTAATAGATTTCGGTTAAAATAACAAGTTATGGCAATCGAACGCTTAGTTCCCGCACTCCCCAACAATGCAGTTAATAATACAATCAAATATTGAAACTTTTTATTTTCTCTCTGCTGTTAAGTCGCAGAGTTGGTTGGGAGCACAAAAAATGTCAGCCACCCACAATGGCGCCATCTTGAAGGATGTTGTGGATACCTACAGCCATCCACAGATCTCTGTCTCTAGTTCAGACATGACAAAGTGCGATCTCATGCGGCGTCCTACCATCCTCCTTTGTACGTGTGTAGATCTGTTCGCTGCGGACTCCGTCACCAGCCCTGGTAAAAGCCAGCACCTGGATGCTGTAATTGGTGTACTTCTCTAAGCCATCGAGCTCCAGGGACGGCTTAGAGGTGGTCACGTTCCTGATCTCACCCAGCTCTGGGAGAGAGGGAGCAGCGGAGGAGGAGAAGGAGGAGGAGGAGAGAAAAGAGCAGTCGTGAAGACTCATCCCATGGTACAAGGGGAATTCCACACACAAAACCTCCCTGGTGCTGTCATCACTATGCAGCTCAGAGCCTGATGCACTCATACACTGAAAAAACAATATCTAATTTAGTGTGATAATCTTGTTTTTAGATTTAAAATCTAGTTGGACTTGTTTCTAATATAAATGGCTTATCTAGTGACTTTATTTAAGTAAATGTGCACTTAGTTTAAGAAATATTATCAAGTGAATTTCACTTACTGCACTGGCAGCCAGTTTAGCTTGTTTTAAGCATTAGATTATAACTAATTTATTTTCACTTATATTTGATAGGGCATTTTTTGCAGTGTAGGTTCAAAGATCTAATGTGTTAAATATCCACTACTGATTTAGGATACATAGTTAATATGTACGGGCCTTCTTCACACATCAGTGCAACTGCTAGAGGAAACGACAAAGTTAAAAACATGTTTCACAATGTTTTTGTGCCTCACGTCTTTCAAATGTATCTTCCCCTGCTGGTTAATGAGCTCGGTGATGAAAATCCCAAATTCCTTTGGGATATTGACAAAAGCATAGTATTGAACTTTACTTGAACTGTTCATAATATAGATTTTATTGTTTTAGGCATCACAAGCATCATTTCTTTATTATTACACACTTGTTCTTCATATCGACGTTGACTGCTGTTTATGGTGTATTTTATACAGTATGTGGGTATAATGTAGGTTTTGGTGATGTGCAGTGTTGTGAAAATTAATTTCACTCTGGGGACAAGACATTAATATATTATAAATGACAATTTCTCATAGCGTGTTCATGCTCCATTCCACTTTGGCATCATCTTCATTATATTCGCAGTAAATCTATACTAAATGATCCCGTTCCCGAGAAGATCTCACTGTGCTACGCGCTGTTACCATGCAAACTATTCCTCTCTGTCAAGTTGTGGGCGGCCATTTAAATGTGATGAGACAGTATTGGGGTCAAAGGTTACCATGCTGTCACAACCTATCCCACTGACACAGTGCCATGTGACACACTGTCTGGCTTCCACACAGCCGTCAGCTGCACTCTCAAACTAAGTAATCGCTGCGGCGGTAATCGCTGACAGACTCTGGGTGCTGGGAGACACCAGGCAAATAGCATTGTTGTCCATATACATGTTATGTATAGTCATTAAAACTAAATGTAACTTTTAGGAAGGATACGATATTCAGCTTGCATAAAATGCATATTCCTATGTCCAATAATATAGCATATATATCTTAGCAAAATGTACAGAAAAACTGCATATGTTAAGAAGAAAATGTCCAAATGTTTTAAACAGCGTAAAGTTAAGTGTGAATACAACAGCACAGCAGGTCTGTGACTTAGTGGCAGTAAATATAAAAACGCATTTATACTGATTTACTCTTCAAGAAGCCTCAACACGAGTAATGTCAATGTGTGCTTGCTTGCATCGCACTCTATGTGTAATGTGTGTATACATGTACATGCATACAAGTACATGTACTGCATTGCTGCTGCCTATCTTGGCCAGGTCTCCCTTGCAAAATGGAATCCTAATCTCAATGGGTACTTCCTGGTTAAATAAAGTATAAATAAAACTAAATAAAAAAATACCTCCATCAGGCAGATTTGCCCAGAAGATGACCCTAAAGCCCACCAGGTTGCCATTGAGGGCTTCTTTACTGGGAGTCAACCAGGACAGGGAGATGACCTCAGGAGACGAGGCTGTGGCTTGGACGTTCTCTGGGGGGCGGCTGGGCACTGGAGGTGGAGGGGGAGACGACCAGTGAATACTACTGTATGATAGAACCCATGATGCAGTACCCCCATGTGTCCACATAGTGGTGATATATGCTCATGCATAAACCCTGCTATTGTTGCTTGAACAGAAACTCGGTAGGTATAACATTTTGTAGACTGCATGTCCATATGACCATCCCAAGCTACGCACCTTTCACTTGTCCAACCTAGTTACTGTAACTAGGTTAGGTTGGACCAAACAGCTAGTATGCTATTACAGGAAAACAATCAGTTGACTGAGCTTCTGTCGGATTAAAATAATACTCAACTCTTACTGGAGGACAGGTGAAAAGGGGCGGGGCTTGGGATTAGTCAATTTACGTGATTCCACACTCATCATTTAACCAGGACAAACACCTCGATAAGATCACATTACACGCTCCCCACATCCAAAGATATTAGAATGCAAACAAAGATAGGGCAACATAATTAATCTCTGTGGGAGCAAAAGTGGAACAGTTCCAGTCTCTTAGGTGGGTGTGTCACCCTATGTCACTAATGACATTTTTCGCTAACTGGAAATTAAAATGCAGTCTTCTGGTCTGCATAAACGGCGATCATATATATAATTCTATGGGATCAGTCAAAATGTACATGTAATCTGATTACAATAAATTACTTGGCAATGTAATGGATTACAGTTACAATTATTTACATGTAGCTGATTACATGTAGCTTCATCTGAATCAGTTACATGTAGCTAATTACAAGTAACAGTCTACATGTAGCTGATTACATGTCATAAGAATCAATTACAAGTATCTGATTACTAGCAGCCGATTGCATGTAGCTGATTACATGTAGTCAGTTACATGTAATCAGATCCATGTAGCTGATTACATGTAGTCAGTTACATGTAGCTGATTACATGTAGTCAGTTACATGTAATCAGCTACATGTAGCTGATTACATGTAGTCAGTTACATGTAATCAGATCCATGTAGCTGATTACATGTAGTCAGTTACATGTAGCTGATTACATGTAGTTAGTTACATGTAATCAGATACATGTAACCAGGCCGACCCTGCTCACCGTCCTCCAGCGTGGTGGAGGCCACCTCCGTGGAGGAGGGCCCCGTGCCGGCGCTGTTGCTGGCCTGCACCACCACGCCATACTGGGTGAACTTCTTCAGGTTGTCCAGCACCAGGCTCTCGGTGTTGTCGCCCGTGGTCTCCATGGTGATCACGCTGAACTGGTAGTTGCCCCCGGAGCTGTACTCCCGGTAGCCCACCTGGTAGCCCCGGATGGCTCCATTCTGGAGGTGCTTCTTGGGGCCCTGGGGGAGGGAATGGGGGGGGGAGGTAGCTTGATGTCACGGTGCTACTGTCAGTAGTGATGATAATAATAATAATAATAATAATATCATAATAATGCATAATATCATGTGGAAAGAAAGACTTGTTGTATTTGTTTCATGGGCATTTGATAAATGTATCTGCACTAGCCTAGCGATTTTTATACCATCATTATAGTATATTTTTCTTTGTACCACAGTATCTATATTTTCTGTAACAGTATGTCCTTGTTGGTCTGGATCAATGAAGAAGAACCTACTAATCTGAATCTGAATCATTTAATTAATCTACACAGTACACTGTATATGCTGCGTGCAAGCTTACCCTCCAAGTAACTCGTACACTCTGTGAGGAAAGTGCTTCCAGCTGTACGTCCTGAGGAGGTCCGTCCGGAGCTGAAAGCACGTCACAGAACTACTGTTACTGCTGAGCACCCAAAAACCCACGGCCGATATTCGACATGTATACCTTGAACCGGTATACATGTCAACATGTTCAACTATGTATTGTTCCTAAACAGCAGAGCCATGGAAAGAGAGAGTTACGGAAGTTTGAAATGTTCAATGGTCACATAGTTTTACGGAGAGGCAAAACCTGTGGCAAAATATTTCCAGGAAGTGCTTGGTCGGCAATTTGAAGAAAAAATGATTAGTATTGTATATAAATTAGTAGTGAAAAAATGCACCAATTTACATTTAAAATAGAATTGATAGGGTATTTTAGTATTTAGGATAACTTCCAGGAACTATTTTGAGGCTCCGTTGCTGTGAAAAAACAGTGTGAATGGAGATAACGCGACTCTCTCTATACACGCCTCTGCTAAACAACAGCCATTGCCAGTTCATTCAAGAACACATTGTCTGCCACTGTATGCAAACCATGTCCTGCACATCTTACAGTAATTACTTTGATTGGCTCATGTCATGTGACATGAGATATGACTTACTGTGTGCAGCAAGATTTTCTGCCACCGGTCGATCCAGACCAAAAGAGCTTCTACCAGCCAAACCCCCACGTTAATTGAAAACATATCCTTGTTTATACACACGTAGTTTTGATTGTATTTACAGTATCTATACAGTATATTAGGGGTGGGAAAAAAATTGATACAGCATAGTATCGCGAAATTTCTCAATGGCAATGCTGTATTGATACACGGACGCCAAGTATCGCAATTTCATTATAGAAATTGCACATGAGAATTTAACTTGGTTAAACTTAACCATATTTATGACATGTTCATGTCAGTTAGTCGGCTTGACAATCACATTTTGTGAGATGAACAAACTAACGTTGACAAAGTTTTCCTTTGGGAACATAATCTGAAGTTAGAAAAAGTAGAAAATTGCAAAATATCGTAGAATATCGCAATATTTTCTTAATCGCAGTAATATAGTATCGTGGCATAAGTATCGCGATAATATCGTAGCGTGGGGTCTCTGGTGATTCCCACCCCTACAGTATACAGTATACATACAGTATATACCATGTATAAAGAGAGAGTATCTTCATGGTTAAGTTAATAAGAATGTTAGATGGTTAGATGTACGCTGCAGTGCAAGATGATGTGGACTGTGGAGGGGGTAAAGGAAGGGAGAGGCACTGGCTCAGCCTATTGATCGCCGTGTGATATTTAGTAGTGGGGCCGCTAATTGAAGAGTCCTGCAATAGTGCAGTGTCAGCGTGTGCTCAATAATGCAACACAGCCAATGCGGCTGATGTCACCGGACCCTTAATGAAGTGACTCTGTTGGCTCCTTCCCTCAGTCCTGCCTATTGGTTCACTCACTATCCACTGCCGCTGTCTGCCTGTCTCATGGCTCCACTATAGTTCTGACAGAGGCCTAGACTATGACGGGACCAGAGACATTATAGATGAAGACACACAGGCCTGACTACTGGACCAGAGACATTAGAGATGAAGACACACAGACCTGACTAAGACTGGATCAGAGACATTAGAGATGAAGACACACAGGCCTGACTATGACTGGATCAGAGACATTAGAGATGAAGACACACAGACCTGACTACAGTAGGACTGGACCAGAGACATTATAGATGAAGACACAGAATAGAATGTTACTCCGTAACGACAAATATGGCAATAAGAGGAAAAGGGCCAATCGTCTGCTGTATAATGGCCAAACCACAACCCAAGACGACATTTGCACATGTGTAGTAGGTATAACCTGTGTAAGAACTGATTTTTAAACATTATTTTGGGGAAAGACACCAAACTGATAACTGTTTTTATCATATTCTATCATAGTTTTTATGTTATATTTGTATACATCCAGTTTATATGTCCTGGTGACCATTTAAAACGCTGGTACTTCCTAACAACTGTCTAGAAGCGTTACCAAGATGGATGCCGAGTGCCAGACTGGCCTATAAGGACCATGTCTGGATGGCCTGATGCATAACGGAATGGTATTTATTGTTCTTGTGGGTCTATCCAACATTTGGCCATTATAGTGGAAAAACACTACAGTGAGGAACGGAGAAAAATACTCTAAACCAACTAGCGTTGATTAACAGATGGCCAGATAGATTCTGCACCTGCTTCGTCGGTCGTGATGGTCAGCTCGTTGCTGGCTTCGCTCTTGCCAATGAGGTTCTTAGCAAACATGCGGATATTGTAGGTGGAGGAGGGGTGCAGGTCGATGATTGTGGCTTGGTTGAGCTGGGGCGACACGTCTTTGGTCTTCTGTGCGGTGTCCCAGGAGGCTGAGGGAGAGGGGAGAGGGGTTGGGGGTTTATTGGGGTTAGCAAGGACACTCAGGAGAGGCGAGAGCTAGCTAAGTGCATTAGTACTGCCTTAAGCACCTTATTCCCAATCAGAGATATTTCCCATGATTCATAGCACATTAGTAACGGTTCTTGTTCGTCGTTTCCGGTAAGCAACTATTAGCATATATTAGCAGATGTACAGTACACTTATATAACATTTGTTTTGCGATATCTTAAGTAGTTTGCATTTGTTAACTAACCAGCCATGGCACAGAATAAACCTGAGATCATCGCTTCTCTCTGAGCATCAAGCGGAAGTGAAAAACAGTAAAGGTTACCATGGCTGCAAACATACAGTAGGTCGCTCAGGAATAAGGTGGATAGATTAAATTATGGAATCAAGACAAAGTGAGCGTGTACGGGATAATTACACGTCCGATAGCTCAATCTCAGAGCCATGAGACTGTAACACCGGGTAGCAATTCTAATGAACACACAGCATCATATTTATTCTGTTCATTCGCTATATTGCATTTGGCTTGTCCCGTATACCTGACTTGTTCTTGCTCTCGATATCAAAGCCTGTGATGGGGCTGTTGCCATCAAAGCCCATGGTCCAGCGCAGGGCAATGGTTCTGTCCTTGACTTCTCTAATCTCCACCTCTGGAGGGTCCGGGGGCTCTGTGAGGCATAATGTCCACATTAGAGGGAACTTTGAGTGGATGATCGCTCATCTACGCATGATGGATGGCATTTCCTATCACAGTCGCCCACTTCGTGTCTCCAGAGGGGGCAAGGAATGACGAAAGCAAAGGCAGATGTTTGGAGGTCTACAGTACCTTGCACAGTCAGCTGAATGATGCCTCTGTCTTCACCAAAGGAGTTGATGGCGTGGCAGGAGAAGAACCCAGAGTCTTGCCTCACTGTGGGCATGATCTGAACGGGGCAAAGCAAGCAACATGATTCATAAAACACAAATATTCATTGCCGTGCAGGACTGCATTTATATAGCTCTTTAATCCAAAACGCTTTACATTATTTTGCCTCACACTCACCCATTCACACACACATTCAGTGTTTAGGGGGATAGAAATTATTATCACAATCATACATATAGGGTCCTCCAAATACTAAGCACAACGAGCCCTTCTCATTTACAATAGGCACACTTTTTTGGCAAGATATACTATACAAATGTAAACGGCCAATAACACCAAAAATCAAACATGTAATATACAGAATGTCTTGATTAGTTGACTAATACCCCCAACCATGGATGTTATATTAATTTAACACCCCATACTTGGCACATTACGCTACTGTACTTTAACTATTTATTATCATTTTTGTTTTTTGCAAATCTTTTAAATGTATGTTTCTAATTGCTAAGCAGAACACTACCAAGTAAGGTTCCTAGTATGTAATGTACCTTGAATTTAGCCTTGCAAAACCATCCTGACCTTGCGAGCTTCAGGTAAATTTTGGCATTAGAATCAGACTGGAAAGCCTAAAAATCACTGCAATTGTGTCCGAGTAGCAACTGAACTGATCAGCGTCGCGTTGATAGCTATAAGGGCGTGGTTTAGGTGTGTAACGTGGTTTAGGTGTATCGACAGCGCAAACAACCAGATGGTTCAGCCAATCAACTGTCAAGTATTTTTTTGAAAAAGCTTGCCCTTTTCAACCAGTTTTGATAGACGGTTCCCCAGATGGACCTGTGACTAACAATCAACCTAGCATGTCAGATTACCTAGTATTACCTACCTGGCAATAACGTTGATTTATTGGTCGATGGGTGACCCACCCCTACAGTATCTGGTGACCCATCCCATGCAACCCCCCTTCCACCACAAAAATGTCTTGCTACCTGCAGGGTGGAGATGACCTCGTCTGCCACCTCCTTGGAGGTGACCACGTAGCGGCTGGTCTCGGGGTTGATGATGCGTTCCTCCTTCTCCCAGCGCACCATGATGGGCTTCTCTCCATGGGCTGTGCAGCTCATCTTCTTCTCCTCCCCCTGCGTGGCGAGCGTGGTGTTGGGGTACGACGTGATCATGGCCGGGACTGGAGATGGACGGAACATCGGAAGACTCTAAAAAGGCTTAAAAGCAAGCAGTTGTCATGGCTGCTCTATAGAGAGCGAACGCCTTAGCAACAAGAGCTCTAGCATCTGTCACTAGAGCGTTCTCGAGGTGTCGGAGAGGGAGGTTTAAGTAAATTACTGGACAGCGCTACCGGCTGGACAGCGCTACCGGCTGGCCACCGTTACACTGTTTAGCCTCATAGCCTCTTCCGTCCATCAGCACTACATCACATAGGCGACTTGTGCTAAACGTCTGATACACATAATGCCTGTAAGCTCACCAGTGCTATCAGGAAGTGAATTAGTAGAGTTTCATTCAGAATTGTAACTCACAAGACTTTATTCGTAATTCTGGCAAGAAGCAAGTTTACTAAGTTCAGTCTTTCCATTTGACCTGCAAACAGCCAGACATATGCTGCTTTGTTTCCCAACAAATTCGTTAGTATAAGTTTAGCGTCCGATTTGGTCAATGAGTTATGTAGTCAAAATACCTCTCCTGTCATATAGGTGGGTCTTGACACAGTTGGCCAATGCTGTGTCCTAGACTTTATGAAAGTTAAAGATGGACTAGTGCTTCTCAGGCTTTGTGTGAATGCAGATGTGCTTAGCATGCACTACCTTTACAGGCCACCAGGGGCACAGTGCCAAAACAGAAAATCAATTAGAAGGGCCATTAACCAAAATTGAGAAAATTTTAACTTTTATGCGTGTCTAAAAAATGCTAAAAAACACTGCACCAATGAAAAAGCGCATGCCAGTTGCACCGTACTATAGGAAAACAATGGTTTTGCTAGCTACGCGTTTCTAGCGACGCGTCTCAGTCTGATCGGACCCTTAAGGTGCTAAAGACAAACTTGCGGCTCTCTTCAGAAACCAATGACATCACAACCAAAATGATCATCTTTAATATGAATTAATTAGAGTTAAGTCACTCCTTTATAGCTTATTTGCAATCACGACTAGCACTAACGTGTAACGTTAATCAGATGCTAGTCTATTAGCTTATAGACTGGATATAAAAGATGGACATTACATTTAACTGTGTAAGATATTTAGCTGATGTTGCCCAAGTTAGGCATGCAAAGTCAGTGTGTTATATAGCCGAGCATTCCTTTTGGTACATCGGTGCACAAACAATCCTCCTAAGACGCAGCAAAGCATATTAATAAATGCACACGCCTAATTATGCAAACGTTTGAGTGTATAACACCCCTGTGTTCTCTATTGCAACACACACACACAGAGCAAGAGAGAGAGAGAGAGAGAGAGAGAGAGAGAGAGAGAGAGAGAGAGAGAGAGAGAGAGAGAGAGAGCGTGACTTCAGTGATGTGATGTGAAGTGTCAGGCAAGGGGTTGCTAACATTTAAACCTCATCTCTTATTCACACTGCAGCCAGTTAGAGCTCGGCAGTGGAAAAGAGGACTGATTTATTTTGCATGACATGTATGAATTTTTAGAGAAAAATGTTTCGGGGCGGGGGTTGGCGCTCACTGGTACTTCATGTAAACGGTATAGCTTTGGAGCGTAGTAGCAGCTCTCATTCCGTGGAAGAGGTTTTGAGCTGGCAGCGCAACACTGTTGACACTTCAGACAGGGAATCAGCCTCACTAAGGGCGTGACAGAAACCAGAGACAGCCCGAAGTATCCATAGGCCTTCGTTCCACAGCACTACTATATCTACTTTCCATTCAGGCAAAGTCTGTTGGCCCAATTAGCTGCTTTGACAAGCTGGCACCTTCATAGTTCTTTATACGTTGAGGAAAAAAGGAATTGTTGATGTGTGAATGGTAACAAGGCATTAGGCTAATAAGCTTATCAAGGACTGACTGAATTGCTGTATTTGACCTACAATACACTGGAGCTTGCCAACAGGTCAGTTATTAAGGGATTCACCCCTGCCTAGTGCCTATACCACCAAGCATTTAATACTATTTTACATACAATACACTGGTGCTGGCCAACAGGTCAGTTAAGGGAACCGAACCACCCTGCCTAGTGCCTATATGACCAAGTGTTTACAGTAATACTATTTGACCTTCAACCCAACAGGTCACTGCCGCTCGGCCAGCTGAAGTTTTTCCCCAAGATGACAATATCGTCATATGTCGTACGTTTTGGATTCCACCGGCGCTGTAGCCGATATTACTGTAAACACACTGATTGGAATAAGCTACCAGGCAGAGTCTCCAGCTCATATAACCCCCAACAGCCCCCTACCGCTATAATTTATAAAAGCCGGAAGTGTGCTATTCATTATTATATTCTACAGAAACAAACATTCAACAATGACCTTCAGTGTCCTTCAATGTGAAGATGAGTCATGTACTACTGTAACTGTGTGGGTTTATAAGTGTATGTGTGTCTAGGTGTGCAAATGGGAATGCTGGTGTGTGTTCGTGTGTTTGTGTAACTGTGTGTCTGTGAGTGTTTTTGTGTGTGTGTGTGTGTGTTACTGTGTGTCTGTGTGTGAGTGTGTCTGAGTGTGTGTGTTACTGTGTGTGTGTCCGTGTGTGTGCGCGTGCGTTACTGTGTGTCCTTGTGTGTGTGTGTGCGTGTTACTGTGTGTCCATGTGTGCGCGTGTGTGCGCGTGTGCGCGCGCGTGTGTGTGTTACTGTGTGTGTGTGTGTGTGTGTGTGTATGTGCACTAGCACTAGCCCAGCTGAGCCCGCCCTGAGGCTCACTGGATGGGCCTGTAATTGCACTGTTGATGTATTTCTTTAATATCCAGAGGTATTATGGGAACAGGGCCAAGACAGCAGGGGGCACGCACACACACACGTGAGAGTTTGTGTGTGTGTGTGTACGCGCGCATGTATCTCATTAAATATCCACTCCTCTAACATAACGTTGAGTCGTGACCACCCCAAATATGCTGAATGCCCACATGCACGCACACACACACGCACACACGCACGCGCACACACACACACACACGAGCGCACATACACACACACACACACACACACGTGCGTATGGCTGAGCTGCTGGACATTTAATCTTAAAGGGCCCCTATTAGGGAAATCTACACATTGCAGATGCTTTCATTCGCAGCCTTTCCCGTAGAGACGTCTTTCCAGAATGCCCTATAAAACTACTATAAGAGTTTGGGTTAAACATAGTGATGGGTGACACAACTGTATATTGAATCAACAACTTTTTTCATAAAGGTTTCTGCTTACCCATAGGTTACCCTGAAAAATGTCAAATATTGACGAGTTGACCACAATAAATACCCTTACACTTTTGCCATAAATTACATGGAAACATAATTATAACAAGCATTAATATAAGCATCCTGTATCGTGTGTGGGTGCGTGCCTGTGTGCGTGCGTGCGTGTGTGTCTATGATGCTGAAAGGCATCTGTGTAAAGATGTATTTCTATTTCTGTCCAAAATATCTGCAAATGACTTTGATACAACATTGAAAGGGTGCTACTATATTTCTGCTATTTCAGCATGAATATAAAGGGATACCACAGTGTGGTCTGCATGTTGAACATGACCCACAGCTGTCCAACAGGCGGGAGAGCATGGCGGATGTTTAGTGTGATGGGGGTGACGGAGGTAAGGAGAGCCCTGGTCCTCCACAGCCGCCCAGAGGGCAGTGGTGATAGGCCCCGGAAGGTGGGGGGTTTGTCGGGGAGTAGGCTGGCCGCGGCTGCTGATAGGCTGCTCCCGGGAGCCCCTTCCCCCCCCTTTCCCTTCCCCTACCACCTTCATCTCCCAGGCTCCCGTTCACCTGGCCTGCAGGTTACCATGCCAACCAGCATTGGACAACCTTGCCCCCCCCACACACACACACGTGCGTCATTCCGCCTCTCTCTCCCACTCCCTCTCTCTCTCTCTCTCTCTCTCTCTCCTTCCTCTCTCTCCTCTCTCTCTCTCACTCCC
>JAODUH010064693.1:0-17187 GCA_027564835.1 Typhlichthys subterraneus
GGTATCACGTACTGATTCTTAGCAGTTGTATAAAGACTTAAGTTTGAGCTGCATTCAAAAATGCTTGGGAAAATGTAACTTCTGTTGACGCTACCGCACTACTTGATCACTTAGTAGCTTCGCTACTGAAAAGCTATTTGATTCAGAAAACAGCGCCGCTACCGACACGCTACTCAGAAATGTAGTTTAACTAGTAGTGTCGCTACTTGTAGCGACGCTACTGCCCGACACTGGTAATTGGTGACGTAACCCGTTAAAACAGAACAGAACTACAGTTCCAGAGGGGAACATAATTAATTAATATTATATTTACTTTTACTGTTTATAACGCCAATAGGCGGTCATTTACAAGAAGAACCATGAAAGAATATGCATTTTATGGGATTCGCAATGGGATTTGCAGTCGCTATTACAATATGTTATGCACACAGTCTTGCACCCAGCCGCGTAGCCACGGGTGGGTGTGGGTGGGTGACCGCCACCTAATTAGAACCACCGCCCACCCAACCAGTTTTTATTTTTTATTTTTTGATGTTAAGATAAACACTTAACATTGGTTTGTATTAGTAATCAGTCGCCAAATATTCCATTTTATAAATATCAATAGTTATTTAATAATCTATGTAAATTATTAATGGTATGCCCCCACCCAACTAGCTACATCTATATAGCTATAGATGTAGCTATATCGAGCTGTCTGGCGTTAACAGGTGACAGGTGTCGTGCCCAAAAGTGATTGTCCTATAAAAGGTGCATTGCCGTCAGTCTGCAGCTGCTTTTATCTGGATAAAATTATCATTGGCTATAATTTCCGATGTGTACGCTATATACGTTTCTTTACTATGTCAAATATCCTTAATAACCTATATGCAGTGTTTTCCAAGAACGGTTAGCATGTACAAGTTAGCATGTACAAGTTTGCCCAGATCCAGGAAGAACCATACACCGTCCCTTTCACTTCAAGCGCCTGCTTTGGTATATCCATAACCTATCAGGCTGCAGACACATGCATAATGAAAATTCACCTCCCATTCACTTCCATTCTATATGAGCGAAGATGCAAATAAAACATTAGCTTCCTGTGATGAAGCGATTTTGCATCATTTCGTATCTAGACTATAGTTTAACACTGATGAACTTTGATCTAAATACATAGCCTCAACCAATGCTATCTGTTTGACGCCACAGCTGGCTGTGTTGGCTATAGTTTTCTTAGTGAGGCAGGATGGAATGGTTTTGAGAATGAATTTTGCATCGGAAGGCGATTGCAGTTTTTGATTCACGTAAACTACATGTGACCGCAGCTTCACCCTCCTGGCTACCGGTGAGAATTATTGATTATCAACATTGTTATTACGAACTGTACATGTTGTCACTACTATTAATCGAAACTGCATGAATAATGTTTAATGTGCTAAAAATAACAAACATAGGCTATTGTTAAGGTAGGTTACCGGCATAATATTGTTGACCTACTAATCATTGGCCTGTGTAATTACAAAGCTGGCGGTGATCACAAAAATGGTAATATCATACTAGTAGCCTTTTAGCCTACTTGCACAAATAGCTTACTAGGCTACATCGTAGTTCTAATAGGCCTAGTAGACAAATTGTTATTTTCTAGCTAGTTTCATGTACGCCCACACACGCACATTTCTGGCTACGCTACTGCTTTGTACCTTTGCCATTTTTCTGATATTATTCAATGTTTTTTGCTCCAAATCAAATTGTTATGGTCAGGATCACTCTCGTAGCTGGGTGGCTTGGTTCCAGGCTTAAAACTCTATAAATAAGGATTTTCTGAAAAGTCAATGGAGAAAATGGATGGGAATTTTTCTTCCGGCATCAGAGCCCCCAAAAAAGTGGGCGGTCACTGTTACGCTCTATATACACAAGTAGACAAGACAGGAAGACAGACCTATGGCTAACAACAACGAGGGGCAGGTGCTACATATCAGAAATGATTACATAGACACAGGTGGACGTAACTAGACTGGGAAACAGGGCAAGGAGTGACGGGGAAAACAGGCCTAAATCACAAGGTAAACACATGAAGTGACGAGACATAGCACAGGACGGGGATCACAAGACATTACAGGTACCTCACATCTGGTTGAAGAAATGCCATACTTTCGTGTTGGGAAGCTATTAGCAAGGCATTCAAATGTTTTGCTACGCCTCTAGTTTAATTAGAAATACAATGTTGACGAAGGAAGGAAGGAATTAGACCTTAGAAGTTACATACTGTATACAAACCAAGAATACAGAAACTAAAGCTTTATGAGAAAGATGTCATAATATTTCTGTTAGTATACCGGTATACTTGACATTAAAGCTTGGCAGTCACATCAATATATCTTGTCTTCAATCACATGGAATATCATTGATCACATTAAAAGTTAAGCATTTGCCTGCCATTGCTTGCCATATACTTAGTCAGCTCCTTATTCCAAATGAAGATAAACAAACAATGCAGGTAACATATCCTCCCATGTTAATTTAATTGATTGAATTAATGTACACTATATTGTTCAATAATTGTTGTCTATCAGTCAATAGAAAAAGCATTGAGGGCTTTCCAAATATTTAAAGCATGGTTATGTCTCCCTCTCGTGATATTAAGTACTTAACCCCACCTTACAGGCAGCCTCGAGAGCCCTGGGAAAAGAACAATTGAATCTCTGCTCAGTGCAGTAATTGGGCCAGCGAAGGTCAAATCATTGTGACATACTTGTGACAAATGAATACAGAGAGGTGCATTCTGACATTCCTGCTTTTATTTTATAACAGCATAGCCTACACAAATTGTGGAGAGTATGCTATTTAATTGGATGGCATATACTACTGTATGTCAGCATGCACAACTCACAATTAATAGAAAACATTTTAGTGGATACAGTATGGCAGATAACTGCAGTGGCATTGCTGCTGCAAGAAGCATCATGATTATGAGATTTATTCGATTATTTTAATACTATAATTTGAAAGATAACGCATATAGTGGAAACAGCATAAAAATAAAAATAAACTAAATTCCAGTCAGGCTACACCAAACTCATGTGTCACAGATGCGATTAAAAATTGCGAGCTCCCACAGATAACAATCGCCCTTTTCCCCTCCAATTTCTCAACAAGTCCACAGGGGGATGGACAAGGAGCGCTCTCTCTCTCTCTCGTTCTCTCTCTCGTTCTCTCTCAGCTGTTGCCTTAGCTGTCTAGTCATTTCACTCTCGCACTCAGTGCGCGCTCGTCCGAGAGCCACATACGACTTTCCAACACTACTTTCCAGCACTGCACTGCGATTCCGAGATGTTACGGCTCTCTTACCTCGAGTGACGCAGAGGCAGACGTCCACACAGTCGTATATCGGTACAGGGAAACGTGTTGTAGAGGTTCCGCGGGCAGACGACCAATGCTTCTGCCCCGTGCTCTGGATCCCCAGATGCGACGGTCTGGGAGGCCAGCGCAGCAGTGATGGGACACAATTGTAAGGGATGCTCCCTGAGTTGTGGCTTCATCCTGGTGTTCCTGGGGTTGCAGGTCCCCGCTACGTTGGCGAGAGGTAAGCGCTACTACTACGCTACTCTAATATAAACTGTGCGTTTTGGAGCATTTCAAAAAGCTATAGGGGTTCCCAACCCAGAACGACTGTTAATCTCTAATTTTTTATATCATGGCATTCCCGATTTATGGCATATGACAAGATAACTATTGTAGTGTAGTTTTTTTTTCTCCTTTTTTTATTTTGCATAAATCTTTAACAACATTTTATTTATTTATTTTAGTGAACAAACTATTCGATGCACTTGTTTCATTCCTAGCCATGGTGGATAAGGCAAGTACCCTTATCCTGCTGTATCCTGTTGTTTGTTGCTTTGATAGGCTAGAAAAAAAGGTTTGTCTAATAAATATATAACGTATAGGCCTATTTTAACATGGTATGAACGCTATTGACACATCACCATCACTGCATTTAGGCTACACGAAATGCCATTACAATGTAAACCTGTGAAGGTACAGTATCTAGTCTGTATTTTGCAGGCTTTGAATGTTTGAATGACTATTATTAAGACTTTTGTTAACACTGACATTAGGCTATGTGTTGATGTTGGTCAATGCCAAAAGGTTATACTAATACAGTATCCTTTTTAAAGGATGTGGCTTTTCAACACATTAGTTATTTATTTATTTATTTATTCACACAACTTTATAGCATTCAGAGTTTAGGAGTAGCTTAATACACTCCTGTTATAAATAATATCTTCAATTGGTCATTGAAAGAACTATTATAAATTCAGATTTATTTTTCGTTTGAATCTGCCCTGACCTATTGACACCCATTTAGCTCCTACTGCAGTAGTACAAAGATATATTTGCAAGTCAATTAGCAAATTAGCCTCAAGGCTTTAATTTTTGCATCTTAAGTTTTGAAAATAAGGGTTCCTTTATTTAACTGCATTACATAAATATTAAATAAAGACAATTTAGCTTTAGGACTTCCTGTCACATACGGTATAGGGCCAGGTCGTGGTTTTTGTAACACTTTCAAAGTTATTCATATTTTTGTAAAGTGAGCGTTAAGAGTTTTGTGAAGCAGACTCTTTCCTCTGGCATTTAGAACAATTAGTTGTTGTTTCTAAGGCTGTTGATATAAACAGTTTTGTATTGCCAGGAATGTCTTTGCTGGATTCCTATATGCAGTGTTCTGTAGCAATATTTAATGATGTATAAAAAATGCTGAACAAACTTATTATTTATAATAAAATAATATAATTATATTAAATGAGATAAATATGTATCAGCGATATGTCTGTATTTTGGACATGAAGATGGAGTTTTGTTAACTTAAGACATGTTTATTACAAAATATGGTTATGTACTGGTTATTTCTCAAACTCGATTTTGCTGCCATTTTACTGACATGAAAAGTGATGTTAGCTGTCCGTATGCATGCTGGTCATATTGGCCATTATATCTATTGCATTATTCAAAGGGAACTCAACCCTGGGGGCAAATGTTGACAGTACTTTAAGTAACTCCTGTAGCTTTGCCCTTCAGCTTCGGAATGCAGTGTTCCTTGAGTGTTCCTTGAGCTTGCATGGCTGTCAAGTGTCTTCTGTCGGTGTTGAAAGGGAAAACCTTGGAGATAACTGCCCAGCCACAATTCACCATTCACTGCCTCTGTGGCTGATTGAAGGGCACTGCTACATACAAAGGCTGGATTCACACCATTAATGATCCCTTCAATGCCACTTTCTCTCATTCTCTTTTGTTCTCTCTCTTTCTCTCTCTCTCTCTCTCTCTCTCTCTCAGCCTTCATTTCCATGATTTTATCCTCTTCTCCCTGGCAATCACTTACATTTAATTTTGGTCTCGCTGGATGTTTGCGGAGACAAATGCTTTGGTTCGAGTGTCATCTCTCAACTCTGGTGGAGGCATGGCAGGAGAACAGGGCTGTGAGAGGGACAGGGGACAGATGATAAATGAAGAAAATAGAGAGAGAGAGAGATTAGGGCTGCAGTGTGAAGTGCTCTAAGGTTGGAGCTCGTCAGAATGGACACCCGCCTGTCTCGTGTCTGCAGCAAGCGAATAAGGAGTACTTTCAAGCTGAGTTGCATGACCGTGTGTTCAGGCTCACATTGGACACACATGCTTGGTTGAAGCACATTCACACAATCCACTGTCCACTGTGAGGACTTATGTGTTGCAAATGCAGCTACAAATAATGTAACCACACACAGTAATTAATGTGAGTTTAAGATTTCAATATAAAATGATTAAAAGGAAACAATTGTGGCTTGCACATAAAGTATATGCCTATATCTGACAGACTCTTACTGTAACTTTCTGCATCTGGAATGCAGGCCCAGCAATAGAAAAGGGCCATGTCTAACCATGTTTCACACCAACTTGTCTCTCTTGAATGCCCGATTAGGGCTTTTTACCCTCAATGTCAGTGGTGCAGGATGAAATTTAAAGAGCCCTTTGGCATATGAAGCCTACAGTATGCTTCCCTGGTGAGGTACATGTCTGGTAAGGCCAACAGAGCACCTTCACAGGTCTCATGAAATGAGTAATTTTCAAGGGGCTTTGAAGATGCATTTTTAGAAGGGCTCAGCTAATGCAGAAAATGGCAGAGGAGAAAAATCTTATTTTTCATTTTGTATGTCCTCATTGAGGACTACTTGGCCAAATATGCCCGACTATTGCTCTCAGCTCAATTTCTCTTTGCTGAGATTATAGTCTGGAAACCTTCTTCACATTAATGTTTTCACAGCCACCCTGCTGGCAGACCAATCAGAGTGGGTTACTGAGATGACGTTGAAGTCAAGGATGTTTCTAAATGGTGGTAGAGCTGTGCTGATCAAAACAGCTGTAACAATGCCGATTGTTAAATTAACCAGAGGTCTACTAACTTGATAAGAACAGATGCAGTGTTCGAATTACCCTCCAGCTTCCAGGGGTCCCACCTTACAGATGTTATTTTTGGGAGATGGGGTGGACACATGAAGCGGGGGTCTGGGGGTCCCCCCTACCCAGGACAATTTGAGGGTCAAACACTTAATTTCCTGGATTTTTGTGAATTGATATGCACAAATTGCCTTTTATTAGGCTTTTGTAAAACTATGTCCAAATATGCGGTTTGCTTAGGCCTGTCACAAATGTATCACACTAATTCATTTACATTCCCCTGCTAGACAATATCTAATCTTTGTCGATCCTCAATGCACAACTGCGTGGCTGGCAACCAGAAAAATCTCAGAGTAGTAAAAGATTTTAGAACAGAAAATAATAATCGGCACAGGTAAGATGAATACTAATGGAAAACAAAAACCTAATACAAATCGAGGCTTGATCAGCAACACCCCCGGCGATACGAGAGCAAATGTTTAGTAAAGCGGAATTTCTTATGTTCATATAAGTCGCATACCGTATTAAATGGATGGTGTTGGGCTAAATCGGACCTGAGAAGGGCTCTTCCATACGCTCTGCCTGTACTCTAACAATTAATCGACATGACCACGAAAGTAATGTCGAAAGTTATTTGACAAATTTGATTCACTAGCCGAAATACCATTGGCTTTACAACCATCACCGTGCATGTCAAAATCTGATGTCTTTATACCAAAAGCAATGTAAAAGATATAATTATACGGTTAGGCTTAAGTGATACATGTGCACTCATATCAATCATAGGTCATAATATTGTTTAATTTGGTTGAATTATAAAAGCCAGAAGTGGTACTAAATGAAGAGCCGTTTGGGAGCCAAAAGTTCCGGCTTTTATTGCTGAGCCAAGTCTAATGAGCTTGCTCACCAAAAAGAGCCAATCACTAGTCTGATCATGTAAACGTGTTGCATTTGAACACATATTCCATGCACTATTTCTGCTTGTAGTTTGCAGTAGACTTGCTTTGGGTGGCGACCCAAAAGTACATTTTCCGAATGTATTTCAGTGAGAATCACGCATGTGGAGAAAATCGCCCAGATGCCAAAACTATTAATTTGACTTTGTAACTGTAACTGATAAAAAATTCTATTCGTCATTATTGGCCCAGAATAAATGCATGTCTAAAAATATATTATTAACATACTTACTAACTAAGGTTTTCTCATATAAATTATGTCATGGATATTGTAGGCAAACACATATTCTGATTGAAATGTATGCATATAGTGCAGTGCACTACATGTGGAAACACCCTGCCCAAAATTGGACTCCTCAGTGTCTGTTAATATTTATATATTTGACTTTCTTCAGAAAAAGGTAAAACATTTTGGTGATGTAATGTGGGGGTGTTTCCCCTCAGAGGTATCTATGAAACTGCACCATTTGACTGACAGCTGTAAATTGCACTGCTAGTTGGGAGTCCATCTCCAATGTCAGAAGTGATTACAAGACATTATTATCCAACAAGCAGAGTAAACTATCTGCAATATTACACAACTAAGTTTGGAAGGATTAATTGGACATCTGTTGACGCTAGCTAGCCAAACACATTCAAGTAGCCACATTTGGGATTCTGTCCATTGCGTGGGTGATATAGTTAGCCTGCCCATCCTAAAATAAAATAATTTTTTTGTTACGTTTAACCAATTATTTCATAGGTACCCATAGGTACCATCAAAATCCCCACCTACACCGCACAAGTCTTGTTAGCATGGTCATTGCAGAGAAACTCATATTTTTCCCCTGAGGAATTTTACTATCTACAAATGAATGGCAAATACAAAGCATGTGTAATAATATCTAAGCACAAATGTGTTAGATTTGAAGTTTGACATTAAAATACTAGTCTAAACTCTGCCTTTAAATTGTGGTAATAATAGTGGATATCATTCCGTATGCGACCGGTCACTTTCATCCAAAGTGACTATGTACAGTCACTTTAGATGAAAGTGGATACTAAGGTAAATAAAATAAAGAAGGCTTGTGCTAGTTATTTTCAGCACCGTATATATTAGACAACGCTTCCAGGTTGTGGAAATCAGTCACTTTTACTCTTATTGTAAATTGATAAAATGACCTATAGTACAATGCTTTTATATGATATAAACATATACATAAGTTACAGTATTGTATAAACACATTAGATGATACTAGTACATCTGTACATATCTATAACTGCACCTTAAACATGCAGGATGTGTGTGCTGCTGTCACATAAGTTGTGGTTTGTCTCGGCAAACATACTGCCTTTGCTAGAACATTTGACTGTCTGGGTATAGCAGCAAGTTCCCCGTTGTGCTCCACAGGGCCAGAGGCACACCTGTGTCCACAGCACCTGGTTAAGGCACGGTGATTGACTGCATCTATTTTCCCCTCATACATTCGCACCGCTGCCAATATTTCCCTCTTCCTTCTCTTCCTATATGAGACACAAAACATGTATTATTATTAAACTAAACAGGTATAGAAGAATAAAATAAACACATAATGCCTGGCTTATGTTTGAACATCGTGCAAGCGTCTCTCGCGAACAGCGTACATATGCTAAGGTGTTCGGCTGTCATATTGTAACATTAGCATGTGCACTAGGGGGTGGTGTCACTTCTATATAAACAGGATGTACAGAAGAAAGTGTTGCCATGGGTTACACAAATATATAAGTTACCACGTTGTGTATGTGTTTCGTATGTGTTGTACAGTGTGTGAACGTTGACTTGAGTCATTTGGGATAGTCTAACAATTGAGTTTAGATGCAAAAACCTCTAAGTCCATCTGACACCTTTTGTTTTTAAATTGGCAATATTTAAATAATTTGTTACAATATGAAATGAAATATATTACTTTTTATTCAGTGACAAACAACCTTTTAATTGTAATAAAGTTGAAAGTAGTGAATGCAAATATAGAAATCTAATAGTTTTAAAATGATACTTTTTTTTCAGATGAAGAGAGGTTTTGCATCTGAACTCTTCAAATCATCTTAATTTTATTTAGCTTGGTTGCTTATAGTAGGCGGCATATAGGATAAAAGCTGCTATTGATTATGTCTGCCCATTTTTCACAATCTGTCACTTCAAACAATACAAGCATCATAAAATGAGTTAATCCACTTGTTTTGTTCCTCTGACCAATGCAATATTGTCTGTATTACTGCTGGCCACCTAAGAATTACATGAAATAAAGGACTATTAACAATAGATTCATGGATTAAATAGGGATTGCACATGTTTTTAGATATATTATTATGGCAAGCAATGGGCAGTTAAGTTAAGTTGGTGTGTTTTTGATTCAGTTATTTTTCCTGCCTATTCTTAGACTCAATGATTTTAAACAGCTGCCTGTGAACTTGTGGGTCCTGTAGTCTTTGGACCCTACTGCGGTTGCAAGGTTATGCATGTGTAACGTTTGATGAGGTTCCCCTTCATCCAAGGACTCCCGTTTGTCATTAAGACAGATAACATCTATCCTGTGCATTGATGTGGATACATTCATCTAACACCACTTTTGTTTCACATCACAGACAGCAGAATCGATACAAAGATGTGCCTATCTTTGCTTCATTTCACCACAGGTGCCTTAGACCTGCTCGCCCTTAAAGCAAAGGACAAACAACCTCCAGCCAAATAGGCTGGACTTTTATCTGTAGATATTTTTTAGGCAAAGGTATAAGCTGCAGGTGCATATTTGTGCACCAGTGCCATAGCATTTAACTTCATCCAAATGTATCCCTCTATAATCAGGTTAATTTACATGTTTGTCCTTTATATGTTACAAGATGTTCCCTTAGAGTGGCAATGCTTGCATTGACATATAGTCACCAATGTCTTTACAGCTTTCCTGGCAAATATGGATACAAAATACTGCAAGTAGCACCTGTGAAAAATGTTTATGCTGCATGATTTTTCTCCAATGACAATTTCTACACAAATACTGACAAAACCTATATTCAAGCCACTGAATTGTAAAATAAATAAATAAGGTAATAACAATTGAAATGTCACATTCAAACGAACAAAGCTAGGCTGGCATGTGAATTGATTGGAATGTGAATATTTTGAAGACAATATCTTGTCATGTCATAATATCTTTTTCCTTTTTTCACAATAATGATTAAGCTAAAACGAAAGTCACGTGTATTCCTAATCAGAGGTGTGTGTGTTTGTGTGTGTGCGTGTGTCTGTGAGTTTTGTATTTTGGAACAAGGCCCTGATGAAAAGAGAGGATAACATCCAATTACCCACCATGCAGTCCCAAATCATCTCCCTTTTGTCTGAGACATTTTCTCCTCACTCCACCTGTGTGGTTTACACAAAGACCCCCCAGCTGATTGTAATCTTTAGTTGGGAAAAAAGAGGAACACAAAAGGGGCAAAAAATGAAAGTGGAGTGATAGAGTGAGCTAATCGATGCTGAGACGCTCTGACCAAGAGCTCTGGGGGGATTCTGTGGTCTCTTCATTGTGATCTTCCAGTGTGACGGTAAAGTTTGTGAGCCCTCTGCTTCTTCAGGGACTAATTATGGAACAACAGTAGGCCAGAGGTCTGGATTGGCTCTCCTAAAGGCTTACAAGCTAGCATGGATCAGAGCCAGAGCTACTCTATACAGCCTGGGCCTCTGTAATCTAAGGCAATAAATGCCAACAATCCAAACTAAATAGCCAAGAGAGAGAAAATGACTTTGGATGATGTAATAAAATGCGTTATATTTTAAATGCTTGCCACCAGGTTGATTGATTTACGGCATACTGTACTGTAAAGACTATAAGGTGATTTAGACTGAATCATTCACATATATAGTCAGCAAACCAGCTGATGTTCCCAAGCTGTTACCTCTCTCAACTATTCTCTCCAATACAAAAGCACACAAACACAACACACTCACTTCAACACAACATGGGTTATGAGATATTCAATATTTCATTAAGTATCTAGTAATTTGAAATTGTAAATGCAGGTCATTGAGAGCAATTGGAATATGATACAATACACATTTATCTCACAAATCTAACCACTTGATCACTTAATATTGCTTCTTTTAAAATGAAATATTTTTTATTCTGAAAATGTTATTCATCACTATCAAATCAGATTACAATCCCCATTGTCAAACCAAATGTAATTAGGTCATAATGTAGACTACTGCAGTCTGACCTTCACAGGAAGAGTGAATGTGCTGTCTTTGAGTGTGTGTGTGTGTGTGTGTGTGTTTAAACTAGTGTTTTGTGTGGACGTTTTTTTGTTGTTAGGTGATTACAGCTTTTATTATAGCCCTCATATTCTAAGGCAACTGATTGTTGACATTTGGCCCTTCCTACAGCAGACCTATGTGTCCCATGGTGTATAATAATCTAACAGCAGGCTTGTTTTAAAGGCCATTGGAGAATGCTTACCAGACAGGAGATAAAACACCAGTGCTATGACCCAAGCCCAGAGGGAGTTTGTTCACTGCATTACTTTTTCAGGTATAGTTGAGCTAGTTTGCCTTGAAATGTGAATGGTGGTATTGTGATCAATTGTGATTTTGGGGGGTGGGGGGAAGGGGTTGACGGAGTCATCAGAGAAACTGGATGGCTTGGAGATTGGTTTTGAAATTGATAAATGTGTAAATGTTCTATACTATGCTACTATTAATATTATTAATTGTTACCTGTATAGAATAGTATTATCTGGCTGGAGTCCCATGTTAGTGTATTACATTTATACAGGAACGTAGGAATGTGTGTTGCCGTATATACGCAAGATAATTATGCCAATTTCATGCGGCTTCTTTTCCATGACAATAACTGGCTGGGGGCAGTTTTTTCGAACACTGTCTTTTATATTGCATTTATTGTGGCAGCATATTTACACGTGTCTCTTTATACCATGAAGAAATGGTGGGGTGCATGTTTGAATGGTTCTGGTCACTCTGTCATTTCATTACAGTGGCCCATTAGCCCCTTTTGAGAAATGTTGTCTACATTCTTGTGCTCTTTTTATAGCAGGGTGGATGAAACAGTCTCCCCTGCCTCCTCTGTGCAGAGAACATGACAGCCCACTGTTATTTGCGCCATCCTATACTACAGTATACTCTGTCTTACAGAGAATTTGGAGCTGCCCTGCACAAGGCTGCCTTGTCCTGGAGTTTCAGATGTAATATGACAAAAATATAACTTTTTTTTGTTTATTGTGTTCTTTGCTTAGGCTACAGTATGCATTTGTTCTGTAGACTATTTTACATGTATTTGATAAATAGCAACAATATTAAAATGGCAATTTCAAGCTGCCTCTTTACCTTATACGTTTGTGTAACCCATTCAATAGAATCATATGAAATAAATAAAAACATATACAGTATTAGTTGACTATGACATTAGTAGGCCTAGTCATTAGCTGCAGCTCCACTACTGTATGTCAAATCAACAGAATAGTCATTTACGGCTACGTACGCAAACTAAGCACAGTGCAAACTGTGACTTGGCCAGACCGCAGAAGGCACACACTGCAGTTGCATTTTATGTACTGTACCAAACTTGAGGCTGAACACATAATCAGTTCATGGCACCACCTTCTATAAGCGTAACTTGCAGCACCAAAAAGCAATGGAATCGTGAATCTGCTGACTCTCAAAAATATAAAACAAAGGTTTAGCGGCCATGAAATTGATATAGTGTACTTGTGTATGATGTACAATATCACATGATAACGGGCGTAATTCTACCCCATATGAAAGCAGCTACTGATATGGGGAAGTGGAAGAAGATATTAAACAAAATAAATTGTTTCTTTTAACCGGGCACAAACGTGTTCAAATCCTGTCAGCATCTCCTTGGGCTATGTCTTCGTCCATGACTTCTGCCATTATTTTCACCATGCAAGCAAACACAAAATCTGGATTAGCATACACCTGCTTTTAAGAGGCGTAGCATTTTCACAGCAAAATGACTTGAGCTTTCCCTAGCATTTTTAATTTCTATAAAACCATAGATGATCACACTCTCCTCACTTATCTCCGGCATGGAAGCCATCCCTCGACCCTCCCATGAATGTGGCATGATTGTCTAAAATGCGTTTTTTGCCCTACCCTTACAGTTTGTATCATGCACAATATACCAACATGTTAGTAAGTTAGTACCCCTGAGTGACAATACAATCTTCAAACAACAACGACAACAAAAAGTTTGTTTCAAAACATGAACTGTGTCAATGAACTTTTGATTGTCTCATGGAGTGGGATCGATTTAATCAATCTGAATACGTGCTAAGAGAAGGTGCCAATTGAGACATTTTTACTCACCTCGGTGGTCTTTGTGATGCATCCACTCATATTTTGGTATACTGTACGTTTCTTGCTCATTGATTATAGCTGCTCATGTGAAGGTGGCCTTAGACTGATTTTTCATGTTAATGCATTTTATGAATGCAGTTTGTATCTCAGGACTCACAAATCTGACGGACTAACAAGTGTTTGTGTGTGTGTGTGTGTGTAGTATTTGGAGGTCAGAATATCTCCTGCCGTGTAATTATAGGGTTAGGTGCTATTGATCCTCTGCCACACATCTTATTTTAGAAATAGCTCTGTTGCTCCATAAACAACTACATTGCGTGTATCAGGTATCTATAGGATTACTGAAACAAAACATGCATTTCTTGTCACTGCACTTAATGTTTATTTTGGGGATCAAGCCATCCTCACAGTGGATAACTGTCAGTTGGCGCTGACTGTGTTTGTTCTCTCTCTCTCTCCCTCTCTCCCGCTCTCTCTCGCTCTCTCTCTCTCTCTCGCTCTCTCTCTCTGTGAATCTTTACTTTTAATTTGCCTCTTTTCCTGTGTACCACTTGTTTCCTTTTATCTTTATTCAATCTCATATCAAACTATGTGAAATGGGTGCTCAGGTCCAATGAATGGTTCTACAATTGTCCAATTCCCTTGACTATAGCACACCAAGGTGACTTGGCCTCCACCTACAAGATCCCTTTCACTGTGCCAAGTTTACTCTAAAATGTGCACTAATTACACAATTGACGTTCTGATGTTCTCAGCAGGGAGCTTGGCTGTGCAGCAGACTGTAGTAGAAATACAAGCTATACAGTGTATCCCCCCTGCAGATTCACACAGGATTTGTGGGATTTTCACTGCGTTCAAGTCTCAATATGGAGCCCTATGTGTGGACATACTTGTCCGCACCTTATTTCTAGGGTGTTCACAGTTTTGCATACACGGATTCAAGTGTTGGTAGTTATTTCTAAATGACTTTCAGATGTAATGTACCCAAGGACACCATCGGTGTGTGTCTTAATAGCAAACACTAAAGGGGTTATTCAACCTTTAGGGAGTGTGGATCGTTCTTTCAGGTCGAGACTTTATGAGATTGGAGCTCAGGTGCTGAATCTATATTGGACACATTATAGATCTCTGTTGAAATGTAATTTAGAGGGTGTTGTGGTGCCTTCACTTTATTGCTGTTTTCCCCCATGTAAACATCGGTGTGTGCATTAAATGTTGTTTGAAATGTTGCAATATTGATGTTAGCATGCATGTTCAGCAGGTTTACTTGAAGTGTGTGCTTAAACGTGAACACGCATACCTGAGCTGAGTCTTCTAAAGCTACGTAGGCTAACGTGAGACGTCACCGTGTGTGATCTTGTCTGCCAATGAGACGTGACACAACACACACATGCACGCACGGCCTGCCTGACTATGAAGAGAATGAACAGAGGAGCTCATGTTACACACAGACGGAGTGTGATGTCATTCTCTGCTAAGGATACTCTATCTTTACATAAAAACCAAATATATACTTGGACCTACAGTATGATATTTAATTTCAGTAAATCTTGATCTTGATGACCTGTTAAGTGTTGTAGGCTTTGGTCATACTGTAGTTACTTGGTTAGTATACTGTGCCATATACGTCTTTGGATATATACGTTGCAAAGAGAAAGGCGAGAGAGAAGACTTTGTCAACATCAGACTGATGGTAATTTTATGCGGGTGCAATTTTAAAATTCAATATACTGTAAAGGCCTTCACTGTTCACTGTTCACCTTTGTCGAATGAAAGCCTTTTCTAAGATTAGTATGAAGGTCTGCATGAATAATAACCTATTCAAATGCCCTATGAATACATTTTCCTTTTCCTTTTTAATCTTTACGCAAATATTTCTCAATCCAATGAAATGAAACCAGCTAAACTAAAGTATGCTACAAATATCGTTTAAATTGATACTTGATTCTATTATTAACATGTACTGTATAAAATATATCAGTATCAGTTGCGTTACTTCAAGTTAATTAGTTGGATTTCACCTATACTGCAATTATACATTTCAGATACATGACTAGAAATCCATCTCTAAACGTCTCGATGTCCCTTTCTGACATCCCTGTCCTTCACTGACACTGTATTGTGCAGGTAGCAGAACATGAACCTTTCTCCCCTGCTTCTGAAATGAGGGTTGGGGATATGGGAGTCACATGACCCTATTCCGCTTGGCTGCTCTGGTTCACACCCCTATGAACCTTGCTTATGCACCTGGAGAGGAGGGCTGGCTATTATAGGTAGACTTTGATCGAGAAGGCACTCTTTCTAGTTGCTCTTGATAGCTACTGTAACACTATGAGAGTATTTACTCTTATAGCAGAGGGTGCCAGCATTGCCTGGCCTACCATACTGTTCCATATAGCACATATACTGTAGCACCCCTTATAAATACGTATCATGTTGGACTAGCTAACTATTTTCCAGGTTTAAATAACATAATAAATACGCTGAGCACTGAAAGATGCAATACTAATGTAGGAGCCATAGTGACACTTGAATAAATACTTATTTGCTGGTTTTAGTATGTGAGTAAGTGAACTGCTATTACTGTAAAACTAATATAAGTAATTATAATAATTTAGAAACTACACATAAATCAATATTGTACATATAAATAACTTGACTTAATGTATAAGGTGACACCACAAATACCATAGACTGCTTCAAATTATATATTTTACAGTAAGATAGCTCTTTAAAAAATACTTAATTTTCTTGTTATTTGCAGTTGTACAGTGTATATGTTGTGTATATTTAACAGTTCCCTGTACTAATAAATAATATAAACATTTCACATGCAGAATATTCGTAGGACAGCAGAAGAGACTTGCAAACAGCAACCTTTTCTTTTCATTAAGCATATTTCTGCAACCCAGAATAAAATGCTAAACTGGAGAGATAAACACATTGTGAAAGTCTTAGTTCATCATGACTCAGACCCAGTACTGCCCCTATTATCCTGTACTCTAGAGATCTGCACAGTTTCTTGATTACAAGGGTTTTATGGCAATTACGATCATTATAATTATGTTATTTTGTTTTGTGTCTGGTTTCGTCTAAAGGCAGTTTAATGTCATTATAATGCAATTTTACCCTAGGTAATACCAGTATTGTTATTTCTATGAAAGTATTGGCATTTCTATGAAAGCTGTGCAATACTTTTACTTATTTTTAAAGCAGCTTTTCAATTGGAAGATGGCTATTAAATTATGGTTAGTGTTATATTTCACCCTAAGATTTTCTTTGAGGGTGTTATTGTGCCATGCAGTATACTGTACCAACCACACTAATGCATTTATTATAATACATGACTGTTAGGGACCAGGTCAGTAAGGCACTAGAGACACAAGTAGAGCGCAAAATAGGGGTTTATTACCCAGATGGTTTACAGGTACTAATAAAACCAGGAGTGTAGAAAAATATTATATATTTAAA